>VXBB01019260.1:0-11366 GCA_013399915.1 Illadopsis cleaveri
TGATAACTAATTTACATAGAAAGAGAGAAACTTGTTCATAAAAAAGGTACTTTCCCAAGCCTGTGCAGTTCTCCCCAGGACCCTGGATGTCTCACTGGCTGGACTGACACAGCTAGATCAACGCTAATCTGTTGGATCAATGCTGGAACCCGAAGTGATGATCATTTTCTCTCTTTTTCTCTGTTTCTTTCTTTAATTCATCTCTCTCTCTTTAATTTCTCCCGCTTTTCCTTTTTCTTTTCCTTTAATTTCACTTTTTTTTCTTTAATTAATCTTTAATCTCATTTTTCCTTAATTAAAATTAATTTTTTCTTTAATTAATCTGTCTTTAAATTCTTCCTTCGCTTCCTCCTGATTCTTTTATCCAAACCCCTGTTAGGTGTTTATGTAGTAGGTCAGTCTTACACACCAATTTCCATGCCAAGTGTGTAATTTACTAATAAAACTTTCTAATTGTTTGCATACACTCTTTTTTGTTTGGTTGGTTTTTTGTTGGTTTTTTTTGTTTTGTTTTGTTTTGTTTTTTGTTCTTGTTGACCAAAGAGCATTTAAAAATCCTACGTGCTTCCTTCCCCTTAAGGGGGTCATCACAACAGAAGTAACAAAAGTTTTAGAAAAGCCAATGTGTCTTCAAACAGGGGAACCACTAAAAGTAAGAAAATAGAAATAACCAGTCAAAAGAATTAAATCTTTGCAGACAACATGCAAACTAGTAAGCCAATCAGCACAGCTAAAAAAGTAGAGCAAAAGCCAGCAGGCATCCTCCAAAAAGCTGGAACAACAATGACGTGGAAAAAAATCCAGATAAATTAAAACCTGACAGCTTAGACAAAGATGCAATAAGGCAAGGTGAAGCAGACTGAAAAACAGCTAATAAGAAACACAAAGTGCTGATAATGAGCTCCCTTCCATGCTGCACCCCAATAATAGGAAACTTCCCACAATGTCTTAAAAAAACAACTTGGCATTGCCAGACTTGGGAGTGCCGGTGGATGAGAGGCTGGACATCACCCAGCCATGTGCACTCACAATCCAGAAACCAAATGTGTCCTGGGCTACATCCAGAGCATGTGGCCAGCAGGGGAGGGAGGGGATTCTGCCTTTCTGCTTTGGTCTGGTAGGACCCCACCTGGAGTGCTGCACCCAGAACAGGAAAGACATGGACCTGTTGGAGTGAGTCCAGAGGAGGGCCAACAAGATTATTAGAGCACCTGTCCTAAGGTGAAAGGCTGAAAAAATTGTGTTTGCTCAGCCTGGAAAAGAAAATGCTTTGGGGTGACTTAATTGTGGCCTTCCAGTACCTGAAGGGAGTTCACAAGAAAGATGAAGAGGGACTTTTTATAAGAGCACAAAGTGACAGGACAAGGGGAAATAGAGTCAAACTGAAAGAGGGTATGTTTATATTAGATATTAGGAAGAAAATCTTTACTGTGAGGATGGTGAGACAACAGAACAGATTGCCCAGAGAGGCAGTGTATGCCCAATCCCTGGAGGTGCTCAAGGCCAGGCTGGATGGGGCTTTGAGCAACATAATCTACTGGATGGTGTCCCTGCCCATGGCAGGGGGGTTTGAACTAGATTTTCTTTCAGATCCCCTCCAATTCAAACCATTCTATGATTCTATAAGAAAGCAATGGAAGAGTACTAAATTTGTATACTTTTTTGCTGCAGAATTCAGTATTTTCCTCACAGAAACCTCTCATTAAGGAAGTAATATATTAGGGCCAGAATATGAGTTTATAAGCTAAAAAAGAAAAAAAACCCCTTTTTTGTTTTTTAATGAATGGAAACTAATGCCTCAGATGGCTAGATGCCCAAAAATTGCAAAGGAACTTAAGGACAAAAGAGTAAAACTTCTTAATGTGACATGTACTCTGCATCAGTATCAGAGTTCTGGCTACTGGCTAATAAAATAAATGTGTACTTTCTGGGTTAGTTGAATGAGAAACACCTGATGAGAAAGCCTTGGTAGGTAAAGTAACAGGCATTATATTAAAGCATATAATTAAGAGGCAGCTCAAATCATTTAATTTCCAAAGGAAAACTCAAAAATATTTTTGTGAAAGGGAGAAACACTCATCATGAACTAAAGCTTAGCTTCACTAAAGAAGTTAATAAGAAGTAGTGTAAAGAAGATTGAGCAACATTATATGGATTTGCAAATAAAGCTTTCAAAAAGATCAATTGTCAAGTGCTTTTAGGAGAAGCATAAAGGAAATGACCTTCAAAGATAGAGACTTGATTAAATGTTGGAATGGAGAGGATAGGAAAAAAATGAATAGTTAGATCTTACTGCAACAGTTTTAAGGTATAAGTGGAGTGCTCCAGGCATCTGCACAGTCAGGTGAAAAAGGAAAAGCTACAAGAGTGACATCTGCAGACAAAACTATGTTATTTAAGGTAAGAAGGAGGAGCACAAAGACTTGCAGAAACTTCCAAGACTGAGCAACTATGATACATTAGAATGGCAAATGAAAATTCAGTGTAAGAAAATGGCAAAATAACAAATTTAAACCTAAATTCACATCAAAATTATGGTCTCTGAACTGATCATTACTACCACAAAGCCTATTTCTACCTTGGGAGCCACTGGCTAACATACAGAAATTAATTATCATCCTAATTTTAAGGGGCTGTGATCACTACAATTTAAAATTCCTCTCTTTAATAAAGCCTAAGACAAATGCACAGTCTAAAAAAATGTAACAGATTACAGAGATGAGTTTTTTAACAACATTTCTATTTTAGGCATATTAGATGATGAACTAGAAATTTGTGAAAAATGTAGCTTCTTTGAATTAATCACTATAAAGATCAAAAATATTATTTTTACTTTTTCTAGATTAGCATGGGAAGCTGGGCAAACTGATTATTTATGTCATTTATCACTTTTTAAGGTTGTAAGTACTTTTACAGATAATTACTTTCAACAAGCTGTTTTCTTATCCTTTTAAATGAAGGCAGTGATGTCTGTAGTTGTTTGTATTTTCTGTTCTACTGCCCTTTATTTATTTTAGCTGGAAGGAGATTCAGCAGCACAAGCTTCAAGGACACATGCCTGATTTTTTTCTGATATGCAAATCACGTAAAATAAGTAAATCAATAACTAAAAGCTTGGTTGTAGCTGGGATGTTTCTGGGTAGCTTAGCACTAATAACAAAATGTCCATTCAGATAATTTGTTTTCCACGGAATAGACAAAAAAAAAAAAAAAAAATTACAAGTAAAAGCTCACATTTTTGTCTGGCTATCAGTGGATGTCAGACAAGGCCTTTGATTCAGGCCCTGCAAGTTGTTCCATGTCCCAAAACTATCTTGAGCTTAGTTGCCGGCACCAAAAGAACGCCTGGATCCACACAGAAGCAACTAAACAGATATGGAATCTTTTTTCCCCTTTTAGTAATATTAACATTTGAGGGGGTCTATTGCTGTGCTGAATTTAGGCTTTTTCACCACACTTGTTTACAGCTTTTTAGAGTTGTTCAGACACAGCTGAACTAAACTGCTCTACAGCTTTTTAAATCTCCATTCACAGGTGCACTGAGCTCACAGAGAGCAACTCCTTTGACCTATGGGTCACAAGAAAAGCATTTCTTATGCTCCAGAGACAGAATCCAGCTCTGCAGCTGAGTCATGATGTACTCATACTGAGTAAGCTACAGAATCATTTAGGGTGGAAAACCTTAAGATACAGTCAAATCATAAAAGTTTGACCATATAGCAAACAGGATGTAAATAACTTGTGCACTACATATCTATGCCATCACAGATTTTAATGAAAAGGTGTTTCCATTGTACTGTATCACTCTGTTATGCACAACATATTCATTAAAACAGTTGAGTAGCTGTGCTGAGCTTGTTGGTTTTTTTCCAGTCACTTAGAAGTTATTTAAACCTCCAGCTGCCCTTTGGACCAATCCTCCCAATCTTAGTTTGAGGTGTGCCTACCAGACCATCTTTGAAAAGAGCTAGATGCATTAGCTAAAAACAGGACTTGCATTGCACTTTTTCCACAGTAACTCAGAAAGAGATATTTGTTCAGCTGTGTTACCAGCTCATACAAGTCTTCAGTTTGAAAACACTGAAAGTAAAATGTCTTCCTTGTTTTCTCTCCCTCCTCTAATTTACTAAGACACACACAACTAAAGGAAATTAAATCCTTCCACACAGATTTCAAAATGTAGAAAGTGACTGGGGAAATGTTTTTTATTTTGCAAGGTTATGACATTTTAAATTAATATTTACTTCCAAGTAGTCTTTAAGAAGGCCTTACTCATTTTTCAGTCCATTGGAATTATTTACCATCAAACAAGATTCCAGTTAATGCAACTTTTACCTACTCATTTCCTTAAAATTTAAATTTGATAAAAATTTAATTAAATAGAGCAGCAGCAGCTAAGTATATTTCATTCATCCTACCCAATACTTTGACTAATAACAAAAAACACCCACTTGGCAATTTTTAATAGTAGCAGCTATAGCATGAAAAACATACTGCTTGCCAACCAGCCAATTGTGCTGGCTTTCATACTGGTTCTTTTTCTCTGGAGAAATAAAAAGGTAATAAGCACAGGCCATAGATTTCTATTTCTTTTCTGCACTGTAATTCTTTTTTCTCCTCTCTTCTTAGTAAAATTTTAGTATTTCATCGTTTCTGAAACCAGTCATCCTCTAACAAGGCACTTCTCTATGCCCTAAGCATTTGGAGACTTCTTTTATTTATTGATTAACCTAAGATTTAGATTACTACCTTTACTGGACCTCTGGAGGCTCTCCCCTAACAAACCATTGTATCAAGACTTCTTTTACTTAGTACTTCCAGTGCCTTTTTCCCCAGCCATGATCTCATGACTGCAATACAGCAAGCTGGGGCAGGGGGAAGTTAATATCCAAACCCCTTTATTCATATTTTTCTCAAGATTTAAAATGACTTGTAATTGAATACTGTTGCAAAAGTGCTCCTGAGAAAAAAAATGTAAGATTCCAAAAGCTTTTCCCCAAAGTTACTGCATTGTTTGCATGTGGCTAAACCAACACTCTTGAAAACTCTGCTTCACAGCTTTTAGCAGGAATTCCCTTTTCACTACAGCTAAATAATTGTCCAGAGGTCTGTTTATATCATCTGGGAGAGATATAAAATAACCCCACCACAGGTGGAGGTTAAGCTCACTGTTTTGTTGAGACTGTTACAGTCCCTTGACGTATTTCAGTAGATTTGAACTTCAGCTTTTAAATTCCTACAAATCTGAAAACATCTTATGGCATGGTACTTTCAGGTGCTTTCACCTCAATAACGCCAAAGGCTGTTGTTCTGCTGTCCTGCACCCAGGCTGCTTTCCAGAGCCTCTGTGGGCAGTTTTTTTTCCCCTTTGCTATTCTGGTGCTAATACTCTTGTGCTGTTATTCCCTATGCTCTGCACCTGCAAACTCCTAAAGTGCTGTTGCCACGCTTATAGGAAGCCATTCCCTCTGGCAAAAGGACCACCCTTCCTCACTTTCTCCTTTCTTTGCTTCTTGTCTTTGAAGATTTTAGTTTATATTAGAAAAAACCAAACATAGTATATAACAAAACAGAAAATAGCCACAGAGACGCTTGATAACTATTGCTGGATTAAATATGGGCAAAGGGATTTAAAAACTAGCAAGCAGCATTCACATTTCATTGGCATACTCCAATAAGAAGTAATAATAGGGAGTTTGGAGAAGTCCCAAGGAAAAGACAAGGTCTAGTATCATTCCTGATCTTTATCACTGCCACATGCTGCACTGGAGGCATAGACAGACCAGTCCAAGAGGGTGCTCAGCAGGCATCCATCACCTGGCCACAGTGGTGGAGAGCACTCTCACTCTCTCTACCCCACCATTCTGCTGGTTTTTACTTTTCCCTCAAAAAATAAATCCTCCATCTTTACAGTCAATGAATGCCATCAGCTAAAAATCCTGCTAATATATCCTACTAGAAAGATCTTACTTATACATCCTTGGTACACAGACAAAATTTCATAGAAAATCAGGAGTAAAGGAAATAATTTCATACAACGGAGTTCTGTGCTTCTTGATCTAATTTATATTAATAAACAGGTCACCACATATAATAAGCATTCTTCTTGACGAGGTCAAAAAGAGAAAATAATTCAGAGCAGGAAGAAGGGAACTTTTATTTCTTGATTAAACTAATGATCATTAGAAATAGATTTCAGAAATCCCAATTTCCACATCTTAAAACAGGACAAATAAAGTTCATGAGAGGCACAATGCAGTATTAAACTAATGATCACTAGAAATAGATTTCAGAAATCCCAATTTCCACATCTTAAAACAGGACAAATAAAGTTCATGAGAGGCACAATGCATGTTATTTTCTCCATGCTAGACATTTAAAATGCTTTTGGTATATAGAATTTAGGAATAAAATGGTAAAGAAAGAGGAACTACTGACTTAAACTCCTGGCATCTGATCACACATCCAAGTTATGACCTCATAATCCCTTAGTAGTTGGAGCTTGAATATTCCACCTTCTATTATCTGCTAAACAAAATATTTCTTTTCCATAGTAAAAATCTGATTGTTCTTTAAATTTTTACTGTTCATGGAACACTATGTGCTCCGTGCTGTAGAAAAAACTGGTTTGTTGTTGGTTTTTTTTTGTAAACTATTATCTAAAATACAAAGGCTTGAGTCACACATTTCAGTCAAAAAATACCAGCTTCTTCTGCATTCTGATAATAGAAGTGAAGTCATTTAAGTTAGTCTAAAGTTTGCAATTTAGACCATTCTTCAACCTGCTGTAACAACAATTACATTCATAGGTGCTAGTCACAACAACAAAATGGGAATCACAAATGGAATAGGAAAATATGATTTGGTACACATCTCCAAATTCAGCAAAATGAAGGATTTATTGTTCCAAGAATCTAGTTTCTAACACTTTTCATACAACTTAATATTTCTTTTTTTTTTTTTTTTGTCATAATACTTTAGCAGTGTCTTCTTGGAGTCTTGAATGCTTCCAACATCCTCACAGAGAGCACCTCCTTTCTGTTTCCTCAGCCAAGCAGGAAAGACATCTGATTAGAGTACAAATAGAATAGATACTCGAGGGCAAACTGTACTCAATAAGTGTAGAATGTTAGGGGGTTTGTCCTGCAACACCCTCCAAGAAGTCTTCTGTAACTCAGCCTGCCCTTCCTTAATCTTAGAAAATAGAAGGAATGTCAAGTGCCACTCTCTGCACTAAGCCTTTTTGTTCACTTTTAATCCAGTTCCCCTAATACCCTATGTGCTGGGTTTGGATGAGGTAAGTTTCTCCCTAGTAACTGCTATGGGGCCATGTTTTGGATTTGTGCAGGAAACAGTGTTGATAATTCAGGGATGATTCAGTCACTGCAGAGCAGTGCTTACCAAGCACCAAGGCTTTCTTACCCCACCAACAAAATGCTGGGGGAGCACAAGAAGTTGGGAGGGAGCACAGCCACAACAGCTGACCTAAGAGGTATTCCAGACTACATGGCATTATCCTCAGTATATAAAGCAAGGGGAGAAGGAGAAAGAGGGGACATTCAGAGAAATGGTGTTTGCCTTCCCAACTCACAATACATGTGGTGGAGCCTACAGGAAGTAGTGAATGCATTCCTTAACCTGCTTTGCTTGCATGCAGGACTTTATGTTCCTTATTAAACTGTTTTGATCTCAAACCATGAGTTCCTTCACTTTTAGTCTAATTCTCTCCCCCATCCTAGTGCAAGGAGAGAAGAAGGTGAACTGTTGTATGGGCTTTATGTGCCGGCTGGGGTTAAACCACAACACCCTGCGATCTACTGGGTCTCACAGGAACACTGCAGCATGTGAGGCACGCTGTTATTTCCCAGAACTACTGGTGCTATGACCCTTTCTGTTGTGCAGTTACACTGGACCAGCTGCAGCCTTTCATCATTAGCAGTTCCACTGAACACAGGCAGAAGGTGCTCAGTGTTCTTTTTCCCTGTGGTTCAACCCCAGGTCCTCATCCCAACACCTCCTTCAGGTATTTTAAATGTCTACTCAGAAACCTACAAGCAAAACCAGTTATTTGCCAATAACCAAGCACTTCCCTTTACAGAGCTTCAGCAATAAAAGTATAGATCGTAAATTTCAACATTACATAAACAAATGCCAAAACCTATTCAATTCCACAAAAGTGGCAATAATGCAAAGCTATACAGTTATCCTGGGTCTTCTGGGCTACAACTGAGCAGCCTATGTATTCCAACCATGCCAGAGAGGAATTTGCTCCTTGGTGCTAAATCAAACCTTTCTGGAAAAAGCACAACTGCTACTGCCTGCTTAACTCACAGCAAAAAGCTGCAATTGTTGCTGAGCAACCAGAGCTGTGCTATTGCTGTGTTCCCAGCTTACCATCTCTCCCTGCACACTCAGAGTGGAGGGGGTTGGACACAATGCCCCATAGCTGCTGGCTATTAAACCTCTTTCTGCTTCTGTGGCACACGATTGTTATTTGTCGTGAAGTGTTATCATTCTTGATGTGTTTGGAGTAGGACACATTGTCTGATCTAGGCTAAGTGACAGAGGTCTTCCTTATCTGTAAACCTTCTGAATATTAATTGTAATGATGAAACACTCCTTCATTGCCAGTCACAGTTCCTTGGAAATGATGCTTGTGTCTATTAAGCAGTTTCAAATAATATTTGGCTACTGAAAATACTGAAACCAGTAAGGACTCATGACATTCTTTTAACCAGTCACAGCCTGATTGTGCCTAAGAAAAATCCTTCTTTCCCCTTTAAACATATGATGTCATGTTTTATCCAAATATATTTAGCAAATTGAATCTATATCAATTTCTGGCACATTCATCCATGTATTCCAAACAAAATAGGATCATTGGGATTCTGTTTTCTTTTGATTACAAAGGCCTACTAGAAAATTCATTAACTCTACACATAGTTCTGCTACTGCATCAACTCCTCTCTCCACTGCTGCATATTTTTTAATTTCTGGCAGTATCCTACTGTGATGAAAACAAAAGGCAGCTTTTTCCATCTTCCAGAAGGTTAGCCATCATCAGCCTTTTCTAAGCTTACTTCAGCCACCTTTACCTACAGTAACAGCCTATTTCATGCAATTTGCTGCACGCTGTGACATCCAAAATCAGTATTCTGTAGTTTCTGCCACCAGCAAGCGGGTGGATACTTTTAAATCTGATTAAATATGGCCAACTATTGCTTAAAAAATTACAGGTCCAAAAGCCAAAAAATATATCTCTTCATTGGACACTGAAGAAGCAGTTCCATCTTTTCATCCACTTTTTCTTTCCAGTTCACACACCTTAACCATCTCTCCTTGCAACTTTGCATGCATCCTCAGAAAAACACACATCTTGTAGCTTCCTGCCCCTGTTCATTCTGATGTATGTGGCTGAGTGCAGGATTTTTCTTAGCAGTGACTTGCTGGGTTATAACTGCTGCAGTGTGTGTACAAGAATTCAGTGACTTATAACAACCTGCCTTTGGCAGAAGCTGAACTCGTGGCCTCTTCTGTATATTGTTTCAGAAAAGAAACACTAATAAAATTGAAGAATTGTTTTCCATCAGGACAATACCAAAATCATGGCATAGAGAATTAGGCTGAAATTTTATCTTTTATTGGCAAGGAAATAATTTTATTTTTTTCAATGAAGTTATTGCTTAACAGCTGTCACAGTCTTAAACCTGTTCACCTATTTTCACTGACAAATCAAATGTTTTTCCCTGTTTACACTTCTGGTATTGAGCAATTATTAGTGTCCTAATTTTGTGTCCCTGGGAAACTGCCAATACCTGAGAGATGTTCATTACATACTTCCCATTCTTATTTTAAAAATCCACTATATATCCACTGGGGAGACAGTGGAAAGGGAATCCTCCTTTCCACATGGGCTACTGCACCTGAACATCCCAAGATTTAAGGTAGAATTTAAAAGGCTAACAACTACATTGGTCTGTTTATTAAAAACTCATATTAAGGCAAGTTACACTACATAAGAGTAACACTTCTACTTTTTTGTCCTTAGTGGTTGAACTGTGAATTGCTCAAGTGCAGAACAAATTCTCTTTCATCTCTATCTTCCTCTAGTCCCTGCAAAACTTCGGCTGCCAAAATGTAGGAGGACATTTGGACATTTTTGGTTATGGAAAAGGTACCTCATCAAGCCCCATTCCAGAAAAGAGGAAAAACAAGACATACATTGCTTACTAATATAGATTTCATTCCCAGGTTGCACAAAAAAAAAGTTTCTAGCACATGAAGGTATAAAATGATAAACCTAATCAAACTATACATTTTAAGAAAAAGTTCTGCATACACCATCTCATATCCACGAAAGCTAAAGGAAAAAGTAGGAGTCAAATTCTCAACTGAATAACGCTATGATTAAAATTCAAATGAATGTCAATAAGAAAGAGTGCCTTCATTTCTATCCCTAGCTTCACATATCAAATATGTAATTAATTACATTTTTAATTAACCTCTTCTAAACCAACTTTTTATGAAAGTTTAATGTATTCTAGATTATATTACCACAGCATTGAACTGACTCTCTTTGCTTGAAAATTTTAAGTTTTGGTAGGACAGCCCTCCTGATAAAAAAGTTACTCTTTAAGAAATAAGCACAACTGCTTTTTAAGTATGCAATTGTACAGAAATAGCAGCTCAGATGCATCAGGAACATGTCCTAGTAACTACTGCAAAATTTAAGAATGAGGGGCATTTGCATTGCTTTAACATTATGGGAATCTATACAGAATCCAGCCATCCCTACTATCTATGAGCTACACGCCCCCCTCCAGGAAAAGGCAATCAAATTAGCTCCTGTCAACAGTGAAAGACCAAACTGGAAATTTCTCTGCTCATAGATACATAGAGGTCTCAGCCAAAACAAAAGGAAAACAAACGGTTTACAAGAAACAGTTTTATTAACAGTGTTAATCCTTGAAATGATGTTGATATGTGTTTCCACTCAACAAAGACAGTAATAAAGTGACTATCAGAGTGGAGCTGAAAGCAACAGACTTCCAGTGTGATGCAAGAAACGGGAATTTAAATCCCCCTCTTTACTGGAGGACTCAAGAGCACCCTATGATGCTGGTACTCGTGAAAACATACTCCTTTAGTGTTTTCATACGTGAAGTCTTGTCACAAGACGAGTAATTGGCGTTAGAAACAGCTGCCCTACTCGTTAGATACAGCAACGTGTAGTTTGTTTATAAGCAGTAAAAGTTTGAATTTTATCACAGACAAAATAAAACGCCTTCTCCGAGGAGGCAAACTGCGCCTGGTTACCTCCAGTTCCGAGCGCCCGCCTCACCGGAGCAGCGGGTGAAGCTGTGCCC
>VXBB01019260.1:11412-29787 GCA_013399915.1 Illadopsis cleaveri
TCTCTCGCCGGCCGCCTTCTCCCTGGCATACTTCGGGACAAAAATTAGCGCCGCAGCCGCACCACAGCTCCCTTTCCCACGCAGGCTGCCAACGCGGGACTTTCCGCACCCCTGCGGATCGCCTGCCCCGGGGTTCCCGGCGGCGGCCGCGCTCNCGGGCCCCCGAGCGGGCGGCGGCGGCCACGGCCGGGCCCTGCGGCTGCTCCGCCACCGCCTCCATCGCCCGGCGTGGTTGCCATGGCGAGGGGCTCCCGCCACCGCCCTGCGCCGTCCGGCGGGCGCTTTTTCAACTTCCCCTTCCAGCCCGAGGACAGTCCCGGCTTCCCATGGAAACGGGCTGCCCGCCGGTGGCTGGGATATTCCGCGCACTGCGGGACCGACGCCAAAGCCCGCATTCCCCGCTCCCAGGGGCCACCCTCCAGCCGGCTCAGGGAGCTCCCGGCGACAACACCTCCGACTGCCCAGGGTGTCACACCTTGTTACCGCCCTAAGAGCTGGAAACTCGTGTCAGGTACAGTATTAGGACTTCAGACATAGTGACATGATCTCACCTTTAGCATCTTCTCAGGAACTCCCAAACGTTTGCGTTTGTGCGGCCCTTGCACCTTGGCGTATCTGGGGGAGGCAGGAAAGTTAAAAGCTTCCAAAGCCGCTGTTATAACTGCTTGACAAAAGAGGAATGAAATTTAATACAGCAGGATGCTACAGGTGCACATCTTTCTACTAATCGGATAACGCCGTGAGGGTTGCCCTCTTAAATGACCAGAGAAACTCCTTGTTATCAGGTTTCCTCCACTCCTCGCTCCCAGAAGGCAGCAGTGAAAATAAAGAGCTTGCTGACACTCCGTTAGACGTGCTGGTCATTCATGCACAAATCAAATTCCAAAGGTGTTCATAAACGAATCTGTCCCCGAGAAAATCATCTCTTTCTCCTTGCCTTCTGACAGAAGATAGATACAAATCAGGGTGGTAATTGCACTACAGGCAGTGGTTACAATGCATCACGAAAGTACTGAAAGCTGTTTTAAGATTAAATATACATGAAGGACAGACTAAATATGTGCAACCTGACACTGAGGCATCAACAGCTTTTCTTCACCCACAGTCTATGGCAACACATCCTCGGGAATGTGAAAGCTAAATACTAGGAGTGAAACACAGATAATTCAGGAGCAGAAAACCTGAAATTCTTTACAGAATAGTGTAAGAAACCCAATGCCCAGACTTGAGATAGGTATTTCATCTTGGAATGTGTTTCTCTTCTGGTCCTTTTGATGTAATTTGAACTCTGGGTGAGGGAATCTCCCACTCATCTTTTATGGAGACATATATAAACAAGGCTGCAAAAAACCTGCAGAAACCCCATGTGTCAGCCCAAGAATTCCTCATCATCCCCTAACAAGATTTTCCATCTATTCTTCAAACTCTCTGGAAGACAAAGCATACACAAACCTCCCAGGGTCCAGTTCTCATTTGCCCATTTCATTATTTTTTTACTAATATCAATTATTACTTCAAAATACACTTTTTTCTCATCCATCCTTCAGAGACTAGGCAGAAAAAGTGACCTTTATTATAATAGTTTTTAAGGTGTTTGTTGTGGATTAACTCTGGTAGACAGCTAAAGCCCACCCAGCCTCTTGCTCACTTCCCCACAGTGGGAAATGTTTTCTTTTCAAATTTTTTTCTCTCCTAGAAATAAGCTAATTGTTTCAGATAAAAGCTATTTATTTCATCATTCTCTTGGAATTCATAGGTTCTCATCTTTATGATTTTCCAGTTTGTCGGTACTGTTACCAAAATTTGACGTGCAAAACTGGACATAAAACTCTTCCAGCAGCCTTAGAAGCCACAGAGCAGAAAAGGAAGTTTTCTAATGGTCTCGACAGAATTTTTTAAAAATTTCCACTGTTTAAGCACCCTCAAGATGATTCTTTTTTCTGTATCCTTTAGTGGAATTTCTTGTGTTTCAGTTTATGTCCAATCTGTCAAGCTGGTTAAGCACAACTTCCCCTTCTTAAATCCATGCTGAAACATGACAAAGAAACAAAATTTTCAGATTCTCAGAATTGATAGTCATGCCATTAGGTAACCCTTTCTCAGCAATGCAATCAGGGCTTACATTTGGTGTATAGAGGGTTATGTAGGTATGTCCAAATATATCTCAGAAAGCCTCAGTCTGCATCACATCTGAGTCACTACAGTCACCTTGGTCCCTCAATTCTCGTGTCACTTTTGACTTCAATCACATCAGTTATTTATTTGACACTAATTTGACACTACTCATTTCAGTCACTTACCCAAGCCTTCCTGTCACTCTGTCAGCTCCTCTCGGCTCATTTCATCAGCCACTTCACTCCTGACAACTCCCAGGTCAGTCAGCTCCTTCAGGTGGACCTGCTGGGCAGTCACCTACTGCCCCCAGCATCTCCCTCAGCTCCACTATTGGCAAAATGTGTGACAGAGCAGTTGTCCAAAGTGATTTGTACAAAAACTTCTTTTGAATTTCAGGTTGTTAAAAAATATTGATACTTATAAAAATAGAAAGCCATTTCACTGAAATAGTCACAAATACAAGTTTCTGTAACTTAAGATTAATGTACATTTTTACATGTAATAGCTATATGATAGTTTAAGTATAGAAGTGTTTTGTTTGCAACTTAAGTTACAGCAAAAACAACATTCCAGCTGTTGCTTGACTAATTCAGCGTGGAATTAAGGGATTATTCACACAGCATGCTCTTATTTGTGTGTCTAAATAAATTCAGGAGAATGCTTTTGGGAATATTTCCAGAGTTTGATATTCTGGTTCCAAAAGTGGTCACAAGACACCTTGGGAGAGGAAAGAAGAGAGCAAGCTTACATGATATTTTTGCATAATATTTTCCCAGGTTCTGACCATCTTTAGGCAATTTTTAGAGCCTCTTGTCATGGTGCCACCATGACACATCAGCCAGGGCACCAGGGGCCCTGTGGGTGGGTGAGTGGGTGATAGCAGTTCCTGGCAGCCAGCTCCCATCCTGCTGCTTCAGCCAGGAGCTTGGCAGCCAAGGAGCACTAAAGCAGCCCCAGTCCTGGCACTGGGCACCTGTCTGGGAACAGGGATAAGCCAAGACCAGGTTTTGTCTGCTTAGGAAATCACAGTGGAAGCTCTTCCAGATCCTTCTCTAGCCTCCCTCTAACCTCATGCAAAGTTGTTGAATCCACACCATTGTTCAGCAAAGGGATCCACAGGTTTTCTGCCTGTTGCATTAAGAGTATCTTTCAACCATTTGTTTTGAACCTGGTTCTCACTATCATCCCCTAGTTGCATTTGAAAAACATGGTGACCATTCTGTCTCTATCCATATTCTCCATGCCACTCAAATTTTTGTAGTCTTCTGACATATCTTGCCCTGCAGAAACACCCCTTCTCCAGCCAATTCAACCATGCCCCTTATGGAAGCCATTCTAGTCCTTTGGTCACCCTGCTGCCCTTCTCTTCCTTTTTCTTTCTTACATATCCTTTTTGAGATAGAAGAACTGTAACTGCACAGAATATTCAAGGTGTGGGCAAACAATTTATACAGTGGTGTAACCACATTTTCCATTTTGCTCTCTATTTCCTTCCTGAAAATTTGTAGTGTGTTCTTTGTTTTGCTTACTGCTACTTACTGATTAATAAGTGGAGGTTTTTGTGTAGTTCTTTATTATAACTGCAAGGTCAGTGATGATGTTTTAGGACCAGTTTAGCTGTACATATTTTTAAGAACTGACCTTGGAGAGCAGATAAGACTTCTGACCTGATAACAAGAAGTACAGTAACAATACTACCTCACTTGGCAGTACTGAAAATTCATTCAGCTTCCCCCTAGCAATACCACCCACAGTAATAATTGTTCACCCAGCATGGATAAAACCCGCAACACCTACCATGAAATTGTAATGCATTGAAGAAAAATTTTGAGCAGCACCAAATAAAAAATATAAGATCACAGAGGGACAAAAGAAATACATTATTGTACACGTTCAAACCCAAAATTTCATCATTTTATGGGTTGGCCTGTGACATATTTAATTCAAAGGCTGGACTCAATGATCTCAGTGGTATTTTTCAACCTAATCAATTCTGTGATTCCGTGATATCCAAATCACTGTCAAGGTTTTAGGAAAATCAAGAACTTCAAATCTTGTTCTGGTTTATACTAACACCCTTTCACTCAAATCCAGGACAGTAAAAATAAACAGTCCACTTTGATCACTTATATCTGACCTAAAAGTTTCTATAAACTCTCTGAAAATTATAGTATAACTGGATAATCCCGGTTTTCATGTTTTTGCATAAAACAGCCACTAGAGGGAAAGATAGTCCCAAACACTGGAGAGCGTCTAATCCTAGCTAGCAGAATTTCTACATTTGAATCTATTTTCTATCACCATGACCGCAATTTTTTTTTTTTTTTTTTTTTTTTTTTTTTTTTTTTTTTTCCTTTTNTTTTTTTTTTTTTTTTTTTTTTTTTTTTTTTTTTTTACCGTACACGTATTCAGCTACAGTGAATCATATTGAATTATTTGTGCTTAGGTTATTATTTTTATTAGGCCCAGCAGATGAATTAGGAGCACCTTGCAAGAGCAAAGGCCTTTCCTTAGAATGCTGTCTATTTATTTACTAATTAACAGATCATTTTGAAATTACAATTTCTCTGTCAGAGTGATTTAATTTTGGGACTCTAGGATTCAGCAATCTTCCTTTAAGGAAACTTAAATTCCTAGTAACTTCAGTAATCTTCCACTCACTAATTCTAACAGATCACAAAACTCTGGCATGTTGTGCTCAAACACAAATACCCTTATTGAGACAATAAGAATATATGTTACATATTCAAGCAGTTAGGTTATGACACTCAGAGCAAATGCCAATTTATTAACCAAACAGAAAATCAATCTGTACTACCTATTGTGAGCAGAAAAAAATTCCTGGTGATTTGTTAAGTTCATAGTGACAGTCCTGACTGTTCCACCTCCACTCAGATCAGTGACTCTATAGCTGTTAGGAGCCCATGGAGTCGAGGTAAGGAAGACTTCAACTGTCTTGTATCACAAAGTAATCAAGACCTATGGTTCTCCATAGGAGAGGAACATAGTAATTATCCACATCTATGATGTAAAAAACATTGTTAAACATTGTCAAACACTACAGCTGTGATAAAATCTTCATCTGTGGCAGCCACGGTGATACTTGATTATGGGAGGAATTGCTTTGTATTTTATTGTGACTTGTTAGGCAAATTTATGAAGCTGATGTGAGACAGTATGTTATTACAATTCTGAAAAGGTAATCTGTCAAGTAAAACCAAGGAAGATGTGTCCCAGCACAAACCTGTACATCCATGTAACAGCTCCAGGAATTCCCTGATCTCACTTGCTTCTCCCATCAGTCACAGAGGGGAAGCAGAGGGGCAGGCCTGCAGAGACTGATTATCCACCACAACAGCAATTATAACCAATGTGAAGAAATAAAAGAATGTTTAGTTTCTTTTAGCAGCCCACATGAGTGGTGAGGCAGAACCACAAACTGAAGTGTAATTGGTTTTCTGTGACTTTTCCCTGGGTGATGTAAGCGCCCGAAACTACTCTATATTCTACCTGGTTATAAATCAGTACTTTACAGAGGGATTAATATTATTAAATAATATATACATATAGATACAAATGTGCATTATAAAAATATATTCCCTTGAGTGTACATTCATTTCTCAGAGGAGGAAAAACCACTATTGAGAAAAATGATACACCAAGACAGGAGGCCTAAACAGTAATCAAAAAGAAATATTATAATTGTGATATAGATCAAAGGTCAAGAATTGGCAACTGGAAATAAAGTTGTAATGGTCAACCACAGAAACAGGAATTTTTCTGCGAGGGAAGTTTGTCTCACAGGGAGATAAATAACTCATGGAACACACTTTAGAGAAGAGAAAGGGAAACGAAGCTGTTGTTGTAGTTATCAATCTGACCTCTTTTTAAAAAGCAACAAATGAAAACTTTATCCAGTTTTCTGAAGGCAGGAAATCAAGCGTCTGGTTTTCCCATGCCCTTTGGTGGTGGTGTGGGCTATGCTGGGTAAATGTGATGTTGTAGGAGTGCAAAGCATTCATAAAAATTTGGAGAAGCAGCAGTGCTGTGAGAGCACATTCTCCTGTCCCTCTCTCTTCTTCTCTCAAAGAAGGTACAAACAGCTGAGGAGAGGAGATGCAGCAGAGCAATGGGAACACCAGAGGAGGGCTGTCCATGCTGAGAAACATGAGAGGAAGACCTGAAATCAAACAGTATTGCTCATGAGGGGTGGAGATCCTTTTAATTGGGAAAAATGGTAGCTGTAGTGGCTAAGGTTATATAATATAAGCATTTGCATGCAATTGCTTGCCAGCTGCTAAAGGAAAGCTTTAAAAAATGAAACATATCAAATTTTAACAGAGGAAAAGAATTATTTAAGCATTTACATGGCTGTGACCATGCAAACAAAACCCTAAAACATCATTAGAATCTCAATTCTTTGTTGCTAAGGAAGGTCATATGAGAACAAAGAGAAGAGGACAAAGTATCGGTTAGAGAGAAACTCAAGAAATCCCCAGAAAGTTAGACTTTAAATGGAGATAATTCACAGAAAGTCACAGAAAGGACTTCATCTTTGACAAATCAGGCTGTTTTCGAAAAATATAGCTGAGCAACTGTGCTGCTTTTTTGCCTGGTCTTTTAGAGGCCTTTTGCCTTACAACCCCTTTACAGAGCTTGTTAAAGGTCTCTTTACAAAGTAGATAATTAAATATTGTAAGGACATATTAATTGCACAGATACAGGACTAGCATGGATAGCAAAGGCAGAGAGCACTAGTGTAAAATAAGAATTTGGGCTAGAGAAACATGAAGAGCGGTGTGCCACAGAGACCAGTAATGGCTGGGAGTGACTTCATTCCTTACATGCAGATCTCTGGCCAGGGTGAGGAAATATGGCTGTAAGGGAGCAGAGGCTGCTCATGACACATAACTGGGCAGAGATTCAGCACAAGGGAAAAGAGTCATAAACATCAGAAGGTCTTGGACGGAGCAAGAGCGACAGGATATGAGTTAGTGTGCCTGAATTGGGAGAAATACTGTTATTAGAGACCAGACAAATGAAAATGTTGTAGCACTGCCCTGACACTGTGCTTCTTACTGGCTTTTTACTGAGCGAGTACAGTGAGAGAGGAGGACTACTGGTGCTGAAGCAGGAAGTTTTCAAGTGTTTAGCAATAGACAGAACTCAGGGCAGGCACAGTCATCCTCAGCAGCACTTCCAACTTTTTGAACAATATTACAGATGTAAGCCTGATTTATTTTTTCTCAGTAGAAAAGGCCAGACCAAAAGAGAACATTATGTAGGAGTAAGTGGATGCTTTGCAATATTTATTTTTAATACATCTAATACATGACACAGAGGTGGCCACACCAAAACTGAGCAAGATGTTAAACTAAAAACATAATATTAAGGATGGTACATTGAGGCTGAAGATTCTATAGCTTTGGCTATTTAAAACTAATTTTATTTAGCAATTTAACTTCACTACCTAACAACTGTATGTAGAACATGTGCCACAGACTTTTGAAGGTTCATTGTTTGCCACAGAGGCATCTTTGTTCATATTTTTAGATCCTTCAAATATTTGTTTACACATTTCCTGGGGAGGACATACCTTCTGTAATACAGCTTGTGCATCAGCCCACTCCTGATTTATTTTAGTATCCCCCAGCTGATGGGGGACAGATGGGTGAGGGCTGAGAGCAGAGGAATGCTGCCCTGCCTCTGATGGCCCTGGAAGGCATGCAGCTCGCCTCCCCCAGACAGCTTTCAAGAGCCTTTGGGAAAGGGGTTAACATGACTTTTGGTCACCACAAACATTAGAAAACTACAAAAAACTCAAGAGGAATCAGCCCTCTGTCTTGCACAGCAGGATAGAGGTCTCCGAGATGCTGTTGCTGAAGATTCCTATCCTAGAGAGGTTCAGTAATATTTAGGGAACCCAGACAGTAAACTACAAAGTATGCAGCATTAATTTTAATAGTGATGTGTAGTTTGTGATCATAAATTTTTCCTGCAGTTTCCATCTTCACTTGTCTAGCTATGGAATTGGAATTCAATTTTTGTCTCAGCAGACTGGGAATTACAGTTTGGATTAACGTATTTTGGATTAACACATTGTAAAATTAATAGAGTCTAATCTGCACCAGTGGCTGCAATGCTTTTTGTGTGCAATGCAAGCCAGTTTGTACTATGCTCCAGTTTTCTGACCACAATGACACAAAATCCCTTCTGCTAAGAAATGCTCCTCTGCACCTCCCGATTCAGAAGCCACATCCTCACTGGTCCCTCAGGAGGCTGTAGCCACCATCAGGGAGTGCCAGCCACAGATATCATGATGTGCAGATGGCATTGGCTGGACATCCAGTGCCCATCAAAGTCACACTATCACTCCTCGGCTGGACAGGGGAGGAAAAATAACAACCAAAGGCTCATTGGTTAACATAAGGACAGGGAGAAATCACTCACAGGTTACCATCACAGGCAAAAAGGACTTGACTGGAGGGAATTAGTTTGTTACCAATAAAATAATGAGAAATAAAACCAAATTAAAAGCATCTTCCCTCCTTCCTCCCAGGCTTTGCTTTGCTCCTCATTTCTCTGCCTCCTCTCATCATTGGCACAAGGGGACAGAGAATGGGGCTGAGGTCATTCATCACACATTGTCTCTGCTGCTACTTTCTTCTCAGGGCTAGGACTCCTCACACTCCTCCACTGCTCCAAAATGGGTCCCTTACACAGGAGACAGTCCTCCATGAACTTCTCCAATATGAGTTCTTCCCATGGGCTGCAGTTCTTCAGGAACTGATCCAGCACAGAGTCCCTTTCATGTGGTGCAGTCCTTCAGGAACAGGCTGCTCCAGCGTGGGTCCCCAATGGGGTCACAAGTCCTGTCAGCAAACCAGTTCTAGTGTGGGCTCCTTTCTCCAGGGGTCCACAGGTCCCACTAGAAGCCAGCTCCAGCATGGGCTTCTCATGGGGTCACACCCTCCCTCGGGCACTCACGTTAGTGTGGGATCCTCCATTGACTGCAGGTGGATCTCTGCTCCCTCACGGACTTCCATGGGCTGCAGGGACACAGCTGCCTCACCGTGGGCTGCACCACTGGCTGCAAGGGATTCTCTGCTCCAGTGCCTGGAACACCTCCTGCCCCTCCTTCTGCACTCATCTGGGTGTCTGCAGGAAGGTGTCTCTCACAGATTCTCATTTCTCTCTCCAGCTGCTGCTGCACAGCAGTTTTTCTTCCTTTTTACGTATGTTATCCCAGAGGTCCTTCCACCATCACTGGTGTGCACAGCCTTGGCCAGTGGCAGGCCTATCCTGGTGCAGGCTCTGTCAGACATGGGGGAAGTCTGGGGCAACTTCTCAAAGAAACCACCTCTGTATCCCTCCCCGGCTACCAAAACCCAGGCACGCAAACCAAATTCAATGCCATAGGCAGGGCAGGGAGCAGAGAGACACTTCTGAAAGCTTCACTCCATACAGATCGTTTAAATGTGGGCCATTGGATTCCCTCAGTGTAACAGAGTCAAAACAAAAGGGAAAAGACTCCAACCCCAAAGTTTTCTTTGGGAAGCGTGGATGATCTCAAAGATGAAGTTGTGTGTTTAGAAAACAATGTTTTAATGTAGAAATTTTTCTAAAACATTGTTTGCAAACTTGTTTTATATTCAGTGATTCATGCACTCCATTATGCTTACCAGCAAATTTTTCACCTATAATGAGTATAACATATTACTGCCTTTTTGAATAGAAGGATGGGATAGTCCTCTAGGGAAGAATCCTAATATGAATGCAGGCAGCTGTTAGTTCCCAGTATGCAGAATGCACATCATGCCTGCCTCTGTTGCAGGTGTGGTAATTGGTATAAAACCAGGCTACAATTAGGCCAGGTCCGCTGAGAGTGTCTCATAATTCTGAATTTTCAGACCTTTCAATAAATCTGTTTAGGACTTGGACAGACTCCTGGTTGACACCTTCCCTGTTTCTGCTGTACACTTTGGAAAGCCAGCCAAAGGCAGCTACTTCCCCTGCTAAGGTGGCTTTGTCCCCCCAAAAATTACTCAAGTTTCTTGCTGTCTTTTCCCCTTGGGTACAAGATTTTGGGGCTCAAGCTGAAACCCCTGCTGGCTGGTTATGCAGTTCCATGTGTTGTTCTGCCTCCTTCAAGACTATGCAAATAGGGGAAAATCCCCCTTTTTCCTCACAGTTCTCCCTTTAGTGAGTGTGTAGAGACAGCAGTGGAATGACCTGGGGAGAGGAGGCTGCAAAGTCCAGCAGAAAGGAAAAGCTGGTGGGCTAATGACAGCAGATTCTCTGCCACATGTCTAGTGGGAAAGAGTATTTATAGAAAATGTTTTGTGAGAAACAGGAGGAAGTCATTTGGGAAGGAAATAAAAGACTCAAAACCAGAAACAAAAATGGAGAAGGAAAGACTTCCTTCCTCACGTGTTTCATGGTGTTCACTGAGAAGAAAACATCATAGATGCTCCATACCACCAAACTGTAAACATACTGGAAATCAAACACTTGCTGATATGTAGTTTCCACGCTTATAAGAACTTTTCCCTATAACAAGAACATAAAAAGACTGCCTCATAAGCTAAAATTGTGTATTAATCTCTTTACAGTTTGTATTTCTAAAAAAAATTTATACCAGAAAGCTGGGTAAGCATGAAACCCTACTATTAATGTGTACATTTCACCAGCCTCTAGTACTCAGGATTGCTGATACAAAGTACATAACCATAACAAAACAAAGCTTACATGAATAAGCAATTCTTTCTGCTATTTTGTCTGTTAATTTGTTCCTACAATTTGGCTTATAGTTGCTGCTTTTAATATCCCCTTTGTTTTTCTACTTGAATAATTTGTTATTCCCTACACTAAGACAGCTTTGAAAATAAAAATTGAGTCCTGGTGAGTTTAATATTAATTCCTTCTTATTAACCAACTAAGATCTTCTTTATATGTCTGGAATACAAATGCATATTAATAGTGCCAGCATACCTTTAGAAAATTACTATCATCATAATAAAACACTCCACTAAGTATAACAATATATTTGCAGGGTAGTACCTGGGGGAAAAGTGTAGATGTTTGATTATATTAACTTTTAATATAAAATGTTTAGAGGCCATAATTTATTGTATAAATGTTCTTGAATATTAATGAAGGATTGGCAAACAACTTACATGAAACCCTAATGCAGAAATGAAATCCGTGAGCAATTCCTTTTCATAATTCCCTTTGATTTTCCAGGAGTAGAAATGTGAAACTATTCACTGAACAGGCTGAGGGCTGAGGGCAACACAGACTTCGAATACAAAAACATTTAGGGTTAACCTGCATGAAAAAACAAAACATAGTATATTTATAAATCTGACAATGCATGTATTGACCATACAGTTAAAAATCCAATTCCAGTGTTTGTGACTGACAGAAATATAGTGTAAACCAGAAGCCTGTCTTGAAGCCTGACATCTGGTACATGGCTCTGTGGTCTGACCAGAAGCATTGTTTTAGAAATCCCATCACTACATAAACCTCCATCCAGGGATCTGAAGTGTTCTGAGAATATGTAATGTGCAAGATAAGCAGTGACTAATAACATTATGTTGATTGAATTGATAGAAGTTATAGTATGTTAACATTTTTGTTTTGCAGCAATGGAAGGATAAAGCAGTCCAAAATTTGCTAGGTTTCTGTTAAGCTTTCCTCATTGTTCTTGGCTGGGACAGGAAACAAAAACTACTAAGTTATCATCTCAAATTGCACAAGCAATTACATTCTTTGAAAACCATTATCTGCATGAAATCTCTTATGGCAGGAAATCACAAACAGAAAGAAATTCCTTCACATTGAGTGAAAAGTCCAGATTACTTTCAATACTTGTTTTAAAATACAAAAGTTGCCACAAAAATTGTTTCCCTAATCACTGTGATTCCAGATATCTTTCTTGACAGGTATCAGTCTACTGTCTTGACAGTGGATTGATTACTTTAGAAAGAGCCTAAGGGTATGAGGTAAGAAAAAAGAGAATTGTCTGAAATACTAACAATTAAATTTTCTATCGGACAATCTGTAATTTTTCACAGCTAATCACTGAAGAGAGATACAGAGAACACAGAACAGGTGATCATACATGCATTTCAACCTCATACTTTAAAACCGTGTTGTGATACAGTGAGACAAAAGTACCTGGCCATTCATAATGACATCTATGACAGAGCAGAAGCAACTGAGAGGAGCAAAACAGGAAAGAAATCACTGGCAGCTTACATGCTGAGCCAGACCATTTACAGCCTGTTTACACTAACTGGCAGGATGATAAAAAGTCTCATGTTTTTTCCCTTTTGCTTTTCCTTACAGTATTCACATGTCATCACACCAGTTCTAGAAGCCGAAATCCCTCGGAAACTCCTTATTTTATAACAGGATTGTATGCTAGGTGTATATAGTGTACTTAGCTCAGTGAATTTACTGAAAGGCAAAAAAAAAAAAAAAAAAAAAAAAAAAAAAAAAAAAAAAAAACCCCAACAACAAAAAAATGAAAGTAAGAGTTCATATGTATTTCCAGATGACCCTTCCCCAAAATATGTCCTTTTTAACTGTCAAAAAGAGTAAAGAAGACTGAAGGGAGAGGAGAGGTGAGGAGCTCGGTGAGGAGCTAAGTCTGCTGCAGATAGTTAGAGGCTGTCTGACCTCCCTGAGCTCCAGCTGGATATCCCAAGGAACTCCACACTCCTCAAGAAAAGAAACTTCGTGATCTTCAGAGCTGGATGGCATCCTCATTTGCCATGCAAAGACAGCTACTCAAGTGATACTTTTAAAATGATAACAACAAACAGTAAGAATGCCACACATAAAAACACCTTATATATCAGCTTCACAGCATCGTGGGGGCTTTGCAGTCCTTGATGTATCAAAAAAACCTGTATGGTTTTGCTTTTTTTTTCTTTAATTTGACTCTCTAAAGATGATAAAATGAGGAAGGCACCTCAGTTTGCATTTTTCCTTGGTATGCTGATTTTATATGGCAACGATCTTCCTTCCTGACTGTAATAATCTCACCCTGCCCTTTCTAACCCTGTCTGCCAGTACCGGCTATTACCTTTTTTAATAGCACTGCAGATTACTAGTAGTCATAAATTACAGGTTTTACACTTAGTCATGACTTCTTTGATTCATTTCTGTCAATGGCATAATTTAGATCACCCTTTTTGCCAGCACAACGGTTGTCTCAATGTCTAAAGGAACAGATATTTTGTCAGGCTTATTTCTTATCCAATTATCAAGCTAGGATTAAAATGAGAAAATGGTGATTTTCTCTGCCACCTTTTCTCTTTTCTGCTGACTTTCAGTAACCTTCATGCTTGTTACACTGCATAGCAGTTCTTCTTAATCATTTATTTTGTTAAAATTCAGAGTGTGTCAACAACTTGTAGGGAAGGTGACAAAGCTAATTCTGGAGGAATGCATTCTATCTTCTTGGTCAGACTCTGCCAGCAAGAAATGCCTCTTTCACATCTGTATTAATGATAGTTTAGACATGTGTGTTCTGCCCTCATATATCAGCAGAAGCTCACCTTTCCATGGATGTAATTAACTCGGCCTTGCCTGTGGCAAAGAGCACAGCAGGTATGTCAATCTCTGCATGGCTGAGCTAGCTAATTCTTGTCTTTTCATGATGCTGCTAGACTTGGGAGTACATCCTCAGAAAATATGTATTTTCAGGTTATGCTTCTGGGCTTTCTTGAAGACAGTGACTTCTGAATTGAGACCAAGGCAGTGCAGATGACAGAATTTAAAGGCTAGGAGTACTTATGTTCTGAATGGATAAGTTATGAGTTGTATTTTTTGTCTTTCAGGAACATATTGAATTATAAGTTTGTACTCATTTTATATTTAGAACCATTTCGCATAAACACAAATTTACCCCACTATTTGAGAGATAAGGCAGTAAATAAAGTCCCAAGCTTTATGATACACAGATATTCATGCTATTAGATTGCCTTCTACAAGTGGTGCCCACAGTCTATGTCTATACTGTTCTCCTTGCTTACTCCCAAGGACCACACCAGTGTAGACGTGGCAATGTAAAGCATAAAGATCATCATTCAGTCAGTCAGTCAGTCAGTCAGTCATTCATTCAACCAACCATCCATCCATCCATCCATCCATCCCTCCAGTGCAGTGTGTGGCTCCAGACAGCTGGCACAGCCCAGGGAACCCAATAGGGAAAAGAAGTCAGTGGTTACCGAGTGAGAACTGGCACCATTACCAAGGGGGACAAACCTCTCAAAACAAATACTATCACTACAAAGACTTAAACAAAATATCACATTCAGCCCAGCAGCAAATACATCTGGTTGTGACAAATGTCAGTACTCAACTGATATGGGAAAACTTTAAAAATATTGTTTTACCTAAAAAAAATCCCAGTCTGAATAATCAAAGACTTTAATTTATTCAGGGCTCAAAAATACAGGCATTTCTCTTAAATGGAAGAGTGAGAGGTTTTCAGAAGGACATAACTCAGTTCTCTGTCTCTGTCTTTTGAAGGGCTGCAGAGAGGTGCAGATTTTTAATACGAACAACTCTGTACTGAGATGCTAACACATCAGTGGGGACCCACATGTACAAAGACACTTCTTATCGCATCTTTTCTGTACCTTAAGCAAGGCTAAAGCAGTTATTTAATTTGCATATTTAGGACATTTTTATGTCCTTCTACAACTACAAATATTTCATTTATGTACAAGAAGACCTTTATTTTAACATCCAGAGAAAAATTCCTGTGGGACAGTAATTTCACAGACTGTGGAATATTGTCAACACAGTTAAGCACAACTTAGAAAAGTTGCTTATTTCTTTAAGCTGTTAAGTTACATGGACACATATCACATAACAGATACCATATAATATAATTGGAAGAAAAAAGGGAAAACTGGACAAAGGGCTATACATTTGATACACATTTTTATTTCAGAAAGGTTTCTTTGGCCAAAGGATAATATGAAAAAAAAATTAAGTATAGCAATGCTCAATTATTTAAATAGGCATGTCAGTTTGTAACTATACTTCAGGTCATAATGAATGAGCTCAATATGATAATTATCATTCAGAGAATCATGTATCAAATATTATGATCACATACTTTTATATGTTATATAGCAAATATCACATTCATTCTCTGCTTGCAAAAGTGAAACAAAACTAAAACTCTGAGAAATAGATAGATAGATAGATAGATAGATAGATAGATAGATAGATAGGTAGATACTTATATAAATACATACGTAATATATGAGATCTATCAAACAACAGATGCTTTCTAAAAGAGGAACACACAACTTCCTTTGTTAAGATGTTTTTGTTTTGTAGATCATGTATTTGGAAAAAAGAAAGAGGAAGCCATGTAATTCCGATGGTTCATGCATGGACTTATGCAAATAAATATAGAGCTGGGCCAATTAGTAATCTCATTTTTCTGGGTTAAGAAGGACCCAGTTGATCACCCAACCAGTAAGGGCCTCACTAATTCCCAACTCCTGGAGAGTAAAGGAATGCTCTAGAGGCCCTTCATGGTTAGGGGAGCAGGATGAGGATGTTTTGCCATCAGCTCAGCTGAGGATGAATATTTTTTCCCCAGACCTGTAGCATATGGATGACCACACAGCAAATCCATTGCTTAGGATCAAGCTGGAGTTGAGAAGTTTTGTATGGCAATTGTGGTAGCCTGGGCCTTGCAAAAACCCATGTGTCCTCTAGATCACTAGAGTTGATCTCAAAGGCATGAACTGGACTCCAGAGTTTACCTGGGTTTTGACTCTGTGTCGAATTTGTGGTGAAATTTGCACCCTGCCAAATCAATGCCATACTAAATTTTCAGTCATTCCTTCAGTTATAGGCAGAGTTGGTATTGTTAAATGCAGTATCTGCTGAAGTTTTCTGCTGAATGCTTGTTCTTCCCTGTTTTCTTTTTTTTTTTTTTTCCCTATTTTTTAAATTAATTTCCTTGGATTGCTAGCCTTCTCATGGCATGAATCAGCAGAACACTCAAGCGTCAGCCCTGACTGAATTCACAGAGATTTAATATCTGTTTAATGGCAGCCCCATCAGAACATTTCAGTCCAACAGCAAACTCTGAGCAGAAGCTATGACTTCTGACTGACTATGTCAAAGAGGAGTCAATGCCCCTGTGGTGTGAATCACAGAATTTTATATTTCCACTTTCTGCCACACTAGGCCCACAAAGAACTTCATTCTGCAGTGTTTTTATAACAAAAAACCATGCCTATGTTTTACTCGAACCATAACTTGTACCAGTCTGACCTCTGAACTAAATGTGTGTTTTCAAATGTACTCAATTCAAAGAGTTTGTTCATGAATAAAAAACCCTTCTGTCTGTTTGGTACTGCATTCCAATACAGATTGTAAGCAAATAGACAAATTAAAGTGAATTGGAGCTTTCAGTCCCTTCTCCTGTGTAGCTATCCCTGGTGAATTTAACTGAATCCATGAATAAACCTCTTATTTTAAATGAATGTTGGAAAAGAGAAAATTTTTAAAATAGTACCAGTGACCAACTGCCATTCTCCTCTACTCAGAAGTAGCCCCTAATGGACGCTGAAGGTATAAATGGACCTCTGTGTGTTTCAAAAGGGAGTCTTTAAAACAATAAGGAATTCACACAGTTCTATGAGGTCTAACCATGAATACAAAGAAAGATATATGGGATGACTTTTCATTTATTCTGTTGCTCTTTTACAGTTTACAACATTTAATAGTGCTTGAGGAGCTCTGTACATCCATTTTATATGGTGATGTACAGACCCCTTTACCTAGTCACATTGTTACAAAGGGAATCTAGAGTAATAATGAACAATAAAAAATCGACCATGTATCTTGGTTTGGAAAGACAGGTGTCTGCCAGGGAAAGCCAGAGCCTCCCTTGGAATGGAGAACAGAAAACCCCTCCCTCCAAATTATTATAATTTTGAAGTTAAGGGGCTCTCAGGCCAAGATACGGGAACAGGAACAACAGTTCTTTACAAGGAATATTAAAAATAAACATCTAGTCGTCCAAAAAAACAAACAAACAAAAAAAGAAAACACTGACAGAGTCAGAATACAGCCTGACACCCTGCTGATCAGGGTATTGGGAGTAGTCCAATTAAGTTCTCCTGGAGTGACAGATGTGGTTCTGTTGGAGTAGAGATGATCCTGTAGAGGGGTGTAGTTTTTTTGGAAGGTCTAGTTGTGGTGAGATGGGTCCAGTCTTCCTCTGGGAATGCACTGGAAACAGGCTGTCCTGCTCTGCTGAATCTCAGGTTTTATCCAGGTAGGAATGCTTGGCTCCTCCCACTGGATGGAGTTTCTCATAATGCGATGGTGTAATTTTACCAGTCATGCAGTGAGACTCAATGGCCCATTAACAGAAGATATGCCCCTGGAGGGAAGATGAGTCGTGGAAGAGATAAAGAATATTGCCTCACCTGGTTTTAACAGCTGGCCCATTAACAGAAGGCACCCGCCCCTCTCCCCTAGAGTTATGGGAAATGGGTCATAGAAGAGAGAGAGAAAACACCTTCCCAGCCAGTTTAAACAGATGGCAATAGAATACACACTTTTGGTTACATCTTGCATTGCAACCTAAGACAATTATCCACTGTGTACAACCTGGTCCATGAGCAACGACAATCCCACGGATGGGTTTGTCTGTACTCGAGGCAGAATTGATCCAAATTGTCTTCCCTAACAGACTCTCACATGTACCACTGCGACTTCGTCTCCATCTCCTGTATGCAGGGGCTCAGATTGGGCCGGGCCTGCTTGGTGGGTGGGGCCTCAGGTGTTAACTAACATGGTGGCTTTTGCTAGATGCTGCTTCCAATTCTTGAAAGATCCCCCACCCAATGCTTTCAAGGTGATTTTTAAGTGGAGTCCATTGTATCTTACCACTTTCCCAGCTGCTGATGCACTCACTCAATGCCATGTTCCCTAGCCCAGGTGTTTATAAGGCTGTTTTGAAATGAGTCCCATTGTTGGACTCAATCCCCTNAGTAGGGATAAATGGATTTAGGTTTGTGTTAAAGTAGATAGCAATTAAAACTTTGGATCTGTTGCAGTGAACAGCAGTGATGAGGGTAACAAGAATGAGAAAATATTAGAATTAAGAATAAGCAGATTTTTATTTTCAAACCATAAATATGCTTGCCAAGAACGCTGCAAAGTCAGCAGAACATACCTTTGAAGTAACAGTTTCCTCAGCAG
>VXBB01019261.1:5662-54550 GCA_013399915.1 Illadopsis cleaveri
CTGTGTATGCACGCCCTATAGTTGTGTATGCACACCCTGTATCTGTGTATGCACACCCTGTAGCAGTGTATGCACACCCTAAAGCTGTGTATGCACACCCTATAGCTGNCTGCCCTTCGCCCGGAAACCGCTCCCGTCCTCTCTTTTCCCGCAGGGAGGCGGCCGGCGGGAGCAGCTCCCGTGCCGATGCTGCTGCCGGCCTGGGAGCTGTGCCTCTACGGGCTCCTGACCGTGGGCTCCCACCTCTACGCTTTCTACGAAGCGCACGAAGTGTCTCGCAGTAAGTGTGCGACGTGGGCGTGCTCGCTTGGGTACCGCTTCCCGCCCGTAGCTGCCGAGGTTGTTTGGTGTGAATTCTCTCTGGTTAATTTCTACTTTGTTCATGTATGAGGAGCCCCTGTGTTCTTCCCTGCCGCTCTATGCGGGGAAGCAGTAGGCAGATGCCACCTGGGCAGAGAGCTTTGTCCCAGGACATTTTTGCCTTTGAGTGCTAGGAGAGCCCATGGCAACGCTGTCCTCGGACATGGCTGTCAGGGAAAAGATGAGGGAGACCTCTGAAGCTCAGCTACTCAAATAGGGAGAATTCAGGCAAGTTGAGTTTGAAGTGTCTTGTTTTTCCTGGCTAGTCACCAGCAGCTCCTTGCAGGTGGGTGGTTCAGAAGCAGCTCTGCCTTCTGATGGTACATGCCGGGGTCTGAACCTGGGGATACCCTAGGGCAAGTTGCTGTTCCCTGCCTGGGGCACTGGTGCTGAGTCTGGGACTCAAAGCAATGGTTGGGTTGTCTGTAGAGCTTTGTGGTCAGTTTGTTTTCAAACACCTACCTCTGCCTTCCTCAAACACCTAACCTCTTGGTAGCTTGGTTTGGAGCTGTGGAGCTATGTATTGCAGAGCAAGGGTGGGATTTTAAACAAATTAAGTACAATTTGTAGGTGAAAAGAAGCTGTGTTATACCACATTGGTATTTAAGTGGAAATAAAGGTTGTATTATAAAAGTATAACAAGCTAGAGAGGCTTTGTGGGAAATATATTGCATCTTATTAGACTTTAATCAGCAAGGTTCTACATTAGTGACTCTACCTGGCTCCTGAAAGCACTCAAGGGAAGAACAGAAGTGCCAGAAAGGCATTTCCAGAGCAGGGGTGGAAGGAGTGCTGTGTATCTGGTTACAGAGCTGTGCACCCATGCATACAGCAAGTCTTTTGCAGAAGCAGCAAAATGTGGTGGCAGTGGGCCCTAGAGGCAATTTTCGCCTGTTTTTGCTGTACTGGCCACTCTCGTGTCTGTGTCCCCCTTCTGCTCTGGTGGGAGAAACCAGGCAGTTCTGAAAAATGGCAAGTGAGGATTAATGCAGGTCGTGCATGGTAAAAGGTGGATTGCTGCTACTCTCCCCACTGCCAGCAGGAATCAAAACACCATGCCATTACTATGGGGCAGAGCTGTGGTGCACTTGGGCCACCACCTAGTGAGCAGCGATGTGGTGACTTGCCCTTCCCTGGATATGGGTATCCTCACTGGTGGAGACCACTTGGGAATGTGTTGCCCTTGAGCAGCAGAGAACCCACCTCTGACTTTTCCTGTTCTGGCTGCTCTGTCCTTACCAAAGGTTTGCTCTTTCCTGCAGAGTATGAAGCTGCAATGGACAGAAGGTTTGGGCTGGACCCAGGGACTCTTTTTCGGGGGCTAAAAAAGGTAGGAGGGGTGACAGCATCTCATTTTGTGGCAATAGTTGTGCCTCCATGCCCTTTGTGCATCCAAGGTTCTAATTTAGCTTTAGGAGTTTACAGTAATGTGCAGATTTGGATTTTTATAGTTAATTTTGGTCTGGTGTTTCCGATGAGGAAGAGAGACTGGCTGGGTGTGTCTGGATCTAAGAATCATAACCAAAGTTTTGTTCTTTTTCTTGATTGCTGCCTTAAGTGTTTATACTTTGCTGCATCTCTTGATAACCCTCTGTTTTACTGTTTGGCCTTAAAACTCTGATCAACCTTGACACTTCCTGCAGCATTTTCTCCCTTTTTCTTATTACTGGGTGATTTGGATAATGCTTAATGTCAATGAACATGTTTTTCTCTTGGGTGGCCTGTAGTACAGCATAGAGGGAAACAGATTTTGATGTGTAAGGTCTTAAAGAGACATAGTTGGTATTTAAAAAAAAAAAAGTAAGAAAACTTGTAGTTCTCTACCCCAAACCAAAAAACACATCCCTACCCCACCTTGTTTGCATTTCTTCAAAACGTTGTGAGGTCAAAAGCAAATAATGCAACTAATCTTGAGGATTGTTTACACAAAAGTGGGAATGCATGTCTGTGGAAGTGTTTTAGTGTTTAGGTCTGCCATCACTGCTGGTTATGGACCTTTGATATCTGTTTTCTAGAAAGCTTTAAGGCAGTTGAGATGAACTTTTAGTGAGGCTCCGTATTGGACACTGGGCTACAGGCTGATCCCTCTTACTTAATTTGGATAAAAATTTCATGCCACAGGTAACTCCAGCTGACCTAACTCCATCTGATTGCAACCAGGCTTTGCTGAAATGGGGAGTCAAACTTTTCTTCCAGCAAAGCACCTTTTCACTGAAGTTCTTGGTTTTCCAAGGCAGAGCAGAGTTGCTCTCTGAATCCCTCAGGAGAGCTGAAGTTGGTCAGCTTCAGCACCAGTGTGAGGCTTAGGAGGCACAACACCATCTAAAGCTCTGTTTTCCTGAACTTTGCCCCACTGGAAGTGAAAATGGTGCTGTCTGAGTTCACTGCTGTAAGTGATCCAACTGGATTGCTGAAATGGTGTTTCTGAGATTGGGGAGTTCTGATGGGTACCACACAGCTGGTGTTATCACAAAGATATTCCTTATGGCCAGATACACATAGTGACCAGTTCCCTTCATGCCACAGGACCCCATGGACTTTGAGTGGAGCTACTGGATTGAATGGGGAAGGGAACGTATACTGTGGCTTCTGGCTGGTCATCTGCTGGTATCACAAATGTCCAGGCTCTTGGTGGAGAAGGTATGTAGGGATTTTCTTCACAATAGGGAATTTCTGATGTGTTGGTTACTATGGATGTGGGAAGCTTTGCAGTGAGGCTACTGAGAGTAGTAAATCTCATTCTGTGGTGTGAATTGTGTGTGGGGGTTGATTGCCTTAATGTTTGGAGACTTCAGCCTCCAATCTCTAAAAGCCTCTGCCTTGCTGGAAGTCATTAAACAGCATTGTTTGACTTGTATATGTAAGAAGGGTGCAGCTGTTCCTTTATGAGGAAAGTATGTAAAGTGATCCTGCTTGGGTTGTGGAATGATTGTGGGAAATGATCTGTGTGTGGTTTGGGGAAGGATAGGAAGAAGTTATGCTCTCCCTCAGATTAGGGAGGCTCTAGTTTTCATGTGATGCTACTACAGAAACACATTCCCTTCCACTTTCAGGGATATGGTTGGGATTCTGTATTTTTTCATGTGTGTTCCTCACCTTGTTGACTATGTTTGTCTCTTCTACAGAACCTGTGTAGGCAGCACAGGTGTTGAGTGCCTTTTTGCTTTAGAAATAATTAAACTAAAGATTAACTTTTCTTTTTCTCACAGTATAAACCATGGTGCTTGATGATTTATGGAATGGCTGCCTGCTGGTTGTTACTGGGAATCAAGGGCTTTGCTGTCATTTTGTTACATGCAGCTATTTCCTTTGCTGTGGCTCAGTTTCAGCTGTCACTCCTGACATGGTTGTGCTCCCTTATCCTTCTGTCCACTTTACGCATATCAGCCGTGGAAGAAACCAAGGTAATGTGAGAAGAACTAATTAAGCATCAAATTAATTATGGTGGTGGTTGTCTGCAATGGCATCTATCTCTATGGCAGCATACTGTCCCTTCAGTTGATATAAGCAAGGGTTGTTTTGAGAAATCTTAGACAGTAGCACTGCATTGACTCATGCTGGAACTTCTCCAGTTACAAAAGTCACATTTCTCTATCATGGTGGCCAGTGCATTGGGATAAAAGTATGTCCCTTAATGTGTAGGTGGTATTCATTAGAGTTGGAGTACGATAAAACTTCACTAGTGCTCTATTAAACGTATTTCCCTGGAACTCTAATCATCCCAGTTTAAGATGCTGGGTTTTGGAGTTACTCAGTTAAGCCTGCCTGTACGTGTTGGTGACTGTAACTTCTGCAGGGAGGGAAACTTTCTCCAACACTTTAATTTGTACCAAATGAGTTACTTGCATCAATTAGCTATAAGCAGGCTCATTTTTGCTTTTCGTCTGGTGGCTTTTTCTCGGCAGTACAGATATGGAAAAACTGTAGACCAGTTGTGAGGAAATGTCCTGTTGTATTTTACTGGACCATTGGGAAAAACTGGACATTTAGTAAAAGGGTCATTGCCCTGATGTTCAGGGAGAGGGGGAATGAGTGTGTAGAATCTCTTCATGTGGTGTGGTCAGTTTTGTGATTTGCTCTGATGAGGAGAGAGCCCACTGCAATACAAGTTGTAAGTCAGCCACGCTACATTTGCTGATGTTTCCCATTTTTTTATGATGATAGGTTTTTGTTGTTGGCAACAAGTGTGATACCAAGTGTCAAAGAAACAAAAAATACTCAGTAACATTTTTTCCAGCCTTAAGTTTTCTCCAGAGTGACTGATTCTCTTTACATCTAGCTGCAGCCCTAGTAGTCCCTTGGCTATCGTGTTGCCAACTGGTTTGAATATTGGAGTACTGGACTAAATCTGAAGTCAATAATGTTTCATTTCCGTAAGAAGAGCTCTCCTGCTGCCCTGGTTCTTCACAGCCTAACATGTTTCTGAAATCAAGCTGTTGTCTCTTTATGCTGGCTGCAGTAGCTCTGGAGGACCTTTCTCCATCAAAAACCAGTGCTTGTTGTTCATGTGTTTAGTGCCATTCACTTCAGATTGTCCTTCCCACTGCTATTCTTTATTCTTTAGTCTCTTGCTGCTGCTGCCAACTCCAAAAGTTGAGATCTGAGTAGACATTGCTGTCTTGCCATAGAGAAAACACAGCATTGCACCATCATGATCTGGCTTTGTTTTGTTTTGCAGAGAAAGTGGTATGACACTGAAAATGAGTATTATCTGCTGCTCTTCACTGTGTCTGTCCGCTGCCTCTTCTGCACTAGCTTCAGCCTGGAGTACTGCTGGCATGCACCTGCCCAGAAGTCATCCCACTCATTCCCCTGGATGCTGGCATATGTGTTTTACTATCCTACATTCCACAATGGACCCCTCGTGAATTTTGATGAATTCAGTAAGCAGGTAACAGTGATTATTGTTGGGGTGCCTAAAGCTGTCTTCCACATAATTATAAAATCAACAAATAATACTATAGGAATTTGACAATTTTGAGTGTGTCATGAAGAATTTTGTAATATCCTAGATATCAACTTTTAAGAAAAACCTGTCTCCCCAAGTTCTTCTGCCTCACAGGATATTCTTGTCTGACATCAGATTCATCCCTTCAACCAGGGAGCCAGTGACATGCTTTGTTACATTTGGAGAGTGTTCATAGTTTTAGCATGCAGCAACGGGACTATTTTTTTTGTTTTCTTCCTCATCAGGTGAAATAAAGCTAATGTTTTCAGCATAAGCTGGCTATTATCTCTGAAGCAGATTTCAGAGTCACGGAAAGCTGATGGATTATTTTGGGAATTCCTGAAAACTCCAGTTTCTCCTCACATTGATGTGAAAACAGCTAATGACTTACTAGGAGCACTTTACTTCAGCTGAGCAGCTTGTTTAAAATATAAGATCTAACTCTATTGAATGCTTTTCTTATCCCTTGCAGGCTTCTTTTCAAGCCTGCTTTTCACATGATGGGAAAAATCCATGTTTGCATCCTTTATTGCTCTCCATGTTTCCTTACATACTTGAGTAAGAAGTGGTATCACAACCTATTATATCTGTAGTTAAAATTGTTGTGTCAAAGTGGGTTAGTGAACATTTCAAAAAATAAAACTGCTTTTTCAGTTCATGCATAGAAGCCTAGGGATTGTTTGCTGCTGTTTATATTTGGGGTTTTTCTATTGAAGCCAAAGCACATACTGGGCTTTATGAAAGTGAAACAAGATTCTGGTGAATCCTTGAGTGAAAAGTCCTATGCTCATTTGTTTTCATTTGCTTTGGAAGATGCAAGGTTGGATGTTATCTTGGGCTGGATATTTTGGGAAAAGTCTGCATAGATTTGCCTAGAAACTGAGGTAATATTTTTTACTGGTTATTGTTTCATAGCTTCTGAAGTGTGTTAAATTCCACCTAAATCCTTGTACCCCAGGAGAGGGACAGTTGTGCTTTCTTTCCAAGGACTATTTCAGAAGACTTACGAGACTCCAAGCTGAAAACAGCTTGGGGATAACTGATAGGAAAAATTGGGGGGGCCTTGCTTTGAAACTTAACTAACCTGATATGGCTCAGCAAAGAACTATGCAAAGAGCACATGTGTTCTTGGTGTAAGAAGAAAAAGGAAGATTGAGAGTGAGATGCCTGTATTTGCAGAAGGTTCTCCTTAAATATGTACAGATGTGTGTGGTTAAAGCCATGAAGAAGATGGAACAAACTGAAGAACCTTAAAGTGTTTCTTGCTGGTCTTTGCTGAAGGATATTGTCAGAGCTCTTACCTGAGCAGAGGGTATTACCTTGCAGATGAGGTCAGAAAAGGGTTTCAAAGGATGCAGTGCCCAGCAGTTGATTCAAAATGCACAATGCAAAGAGAGTCTTTATTGATACTGTTGGAAGAGACCACTCTCAGAACCCCTTAACTGAAGCTGAGATTGGGATGAGGGTTCCTGCTGAGCACACTGGGAAGCAGAAATTCTGGAGCTGGAGACAGTGAACTACTGCATGGCCCAAAGAGTGTGACACCAGTTCTGGCAACTGGCATCCACTGCCAGGAAAAAGAGACACTGACACTTTGTCACTGGCCTTGTTGAACTTCTGGGTTGAAACAAGTTCTAGACATGGGTTTGAAGACCTGTTGTGCAAATCCCTGTGATAAAGTGGCAGTCTCCAAGCTTTCATATAGCTGATACAAAGGAACCCTCCAAATGAGCATGCATGTTAACTGTACTGTGCTTGGGACTGAGAGCCTGTACAGATGAGTACTTCTCTTGTATGTGCATTTTTGGTGGCCAGTTAGAGACTGGAGAAGGAAATGTTGCACACAATAATAGATATGTGACTGAATTTTTAGGCAGTCCCATGTTTCTGGTTTTTGATTCTATTCTCTTTTATTGTGGAAAGGTGATGCAATAATAATATGTCAATGTGTTTACTGTAGTTAGCAGTGTAAGAGTTTGGAGCCTCTTGAGAAGTCTGTCAACTGCAAACTTTGCCTTATTTGATATTTTACTTGCACTTCCATTTTCTCAGCACATTCTGTAAGTCTTGCCGACTTTGGCAATGCTGTGGGAGAAAAATTAAGAACTGTCCTCAAGTAATTGATTCTCTGCAGTTGATAGAGGTATTGGAGGTATTTTAAGAGTAAACAATCATTGTTCCTGTGTTTGGAAGAGCTGCTGCTTGGAAAACCTTCTTCATAGCTGTAGTTTCTTTAATCTTTTAATATTATCTCCAGAGTCACGTTGCAGGAATTAAAGTCTCATGTCTGGATTCTGTTCAGGTTAACAACAGTTGGCCTTTGGTGCCATGTGCATTCACATTTGGCTTCTTGTTGGTTTCTATTGCTTACTGAGATTGAGCATGGAGAGACTACTCTCCCTCCAGAGTGTGTCAGGGATTTCCAAATGGTGTAGTCAAAAGTTCCCAGGATGAGTATTTTGAGTAAAACGGTCAGTTTTGTGCCAGGTAACCTCTTTGGATTTCTTCTTTAGATGAGGAGACAAGAAGCTTTCAGTGTGAAGACCAATCTCAGCATCTTAATTGTGGGCATAATTCGTATTTTCTTTTGGTGGTGCCTGGCTGAGCTGATGATTCACCTCATGTATATCCATGCTCTCTACAGTAGTGCTCTGCCTTTGGAATCTGCATCTTACTGGGCCTTGGGTGAGTATAGAAACAATAGCAGAAATCTTTCTTCTTCCCCCACTTCAAGAACCCCAGTCTACATCTCTTTTATGTCCATTTGTAGGTACTTAAATTTGGCACTTTATAGCCAGACACTGTCAGAAAGGTGGTCTACAGACTCTTAAAATAACATATAGGTTCTCCAATACAACATGTAGATTCTCCATAAGCTTAGTTGAACATACTGAGCTGCTTCCTAAATTAAAAAATATTCTGTACTTTTTCCAGTCTAGAGTATGTCTCTAAACTTTGGTCTAAAGGGATTCTCCCCCTCAAGTCATAGAAGTGGACACTTAGAAGGACTTTACTTAGTGTGGAGATGGAGGAGGGGAGATGTTGAGAATTATTTTTATCTCCTTCTGATTGATGTTTCTAGTTTGCATTCACATTGAAAAGGACAGAACCTGTAAAATAGAGAGGGAAGAACTTGCAAATAAGGTAATCTGAATGTAGTAGTCAGTACCTCTCAGTTCTGTTTTCCTGCTTGATTTCCCCCGCTTCTACCCTGTCTGCAGCTTCCTGGTATTTCATTAAAATGCCCAACTGTGAGGAAAAGGAGTGCTGACAAATGCAGCGTAAATCAGCAAAAGCTTTAGGTGATGGTATGTAAGCAACTGGGATATGTGATTGATTTGATTCCTGCCCCCACTTCCCAGGTGTAACACCAGGTAAGAAGAAAAAAAGAAAAAAACCTGCAGACCTTAAACCTGGGTTCTGAAAAAGCCTTGGTGATTCCCAGCTTGCAGGAGTTGTCTCTTACACCAGGGATTGATACACACACTGGTACAGCCCTGTCCAGCAGTCACTGAAGCTCACCTGTGTCACACCACGTGTGTGTGTGTGTTGGAGAGCACAGTGGACTGCAGAGGGCAATGTGTGCACTCTCTGTGTACCCCTGTGTGCCTACATGCACACTTGATGCATGTTTTAGTATATCATTTTTATATCTAAAAAGGGCAAGGGCAGATGGAGAGCAAGAAAGGCAGAGGTTTGACTCAGTGGTTTGTTGTTTGTTCTACTCCTCACTCATTCACTGTTTGGAAAGGGGATTCTGAGTTTTCATTTTCTATTCTAAATGTCAATTCATTGATGAGTTAAATCTGTTAGTTCCTAGTGCTTGTGTGTGTTACAAAAGGCTGCCCACTTGATAATGCAGGGAAGGCTCCAGAATTAGTGATGAAATATTTCAGCTGTGGTGCTACTGGTGGATTCCTCCCTCCCTTCAAGACTATCACTGTTGATTTTATAGGGTGGGGAGAGAGTTACTTTATAGACAACAGCTATATTGTCTGTCTTCATTTCATTTGATGAAATAAAGTGTGTTATCCTAAGAATTAAAATGCATTTTGAACAGAGGGTTAGAAAAGGTGAAAATGTCTCAAAACAACAGGAGATGAAAGCCATTGTTAGAGCAAGCTTGGACTGTAAAGATGCTTGATTTCAAATTCAATGATTATATTTTAACAAGTTGCCTGTGGAGACCCTGCCTTTAGGAAAGGTGTACTCAAAATGTAACCCTACTCTCCCTGAGCATTGTTTTTTGTAGTAATGTAGGCAGGTATTTAAAATATACTATAAATGAAATTTTGAGCTAGCAGGTGGTCACTTTATGTTTTCTCTGCAGGTTTTACCACAATGATTGTATAGGTTTCCTTAGACTCAAGTCAGTGATAGGCCACTGTTGTGACTTGCTTTAGGGAGCTACCAATATATGAGTTTGGGTACTGGTAATAATTTACTATTAAGTCTTACTGGATCCTTATGGATCTTACCATGCTTCTACACCACTTCCTGTACAGAGCCAAACACTCCCCTCTGGTATTTTACATGCTGTGTTATTTGAACTAATTTCATCAGATAACTGAGCCTTAAGACCAGGGAAGCAACTTGCTGTTGACTCAGGAGGATTATCCATGGTATGTAAGCCTTTCTGCACTCATGGCGTTTGTTCATTTTGGGTTTCCTGTTTGACTACAGGAGCTTCAAAACAGCTGGAACATCTCTTTACAGTGTGATGCCTGGCTGCCCTGATAGCCTGGTAGACTTGAGGGAGAGGCTGTGGGGCTGTTCTGCAGTCACCTCTAATTGGGTAGCTTGTATCTGCTACTGCTTTTTTTTTCTGGGATAACTTTGAACAATGGGCAGTAAAATTCCAGCAGTGCAGGCAAGACAACACTGCTATGAGATTTTGCTCTCAGCACCTGAGGGCAATGTCAGTCTGCTCCTCATGACTGTGAAGCTACAGTGTGTTGTGCATCACTGTGTGGTGTTCCTGTAAGGTGAGACAACAATGAAATAAAAAAATACCCCAGAACTAAACCTTGACTGAGTTACAATGCTTGTTAAAAATGCTAGTGTATAAGAGTGCCATTTATATAAAGCAGAAATGCTAAAGTGACCTAAACTAAGATTGCTAAGGGCACACAGGTATAAATTAAAAAAAGCATACCTGGGAGAATGCTACCCAGCAGTAAGAGAAGTATTTTCTCTTGTGTGGAGGGAATCAGAGGCAAATCAGTTTCTAGAAGCAGCAACATACCAAGTGGTGCAATATAGCTTTTCAGTAACCAAATATTAGGTCCCACATCCAGAACAGAATGAGGAACATGATGGGGCTGTACCCAGCTCTGTGCCTGTTTGCTATATATGGATGGCACTTCAGTTTGTGGAAGGCATGTTAATGTCTGAACACAGAATTAAAGATGTCAGCTGTGCAATCACAGAACTGTTTATTGGTCCCAGGATGCCACTGTTTGGAGAATGTGAGCATTTTCCATAATTCACAAATCATTGTGTCTCTGTTCACAAATATTTGTGTCTGTGGATAGTTAGCTATTGACATACTGAGCAGTATCAGGGCATTTGTGCTTTTTTAATGATGACTATCAAATGCAGTGTTTATAGCAATTCCATGGTTTTGTGTTAGTGCTGCATCTCATTCTGGTAGCATCAGTCAGATTGGCTGAAAGAATTGGGTACTTTCAGAATTAATGACGCAGCAGGAAGACCCATATTCCATGTCAGTGGAAGCCATGATAGTTCATTCCTCTCAGTTTTAACATTCATTGGGAATAATTTTCTGCCTTTACATTTTATGCTGTAAAATGTAGATTTGCAGGCACCAAGAATAAAAACCACTGTGAATTCCAGTAATCTGGTATCTTGATGAATTGCAGCATGCTAGAAAAATAGCTACACTCTGCAAGATCAGAGGCTCATCTGTCCTACAGAGTAATTTTTGGATATGGTATGTAATGAAGCGAGAGAAAAGAAATGAGTAAAAGACAGGTAGATTGGTGATCCTTTTTAATGTCTGTTCTTCAAGCTTCTGCAGCTGAATGACAAACTCACTGACAGGTGGTAATGGGGAGCTTAATAGCATTGGTTGAAAAAGCTTAAATTGAAACAAGTAATTTCTTTTTTCTTTGCTATGACAATGTAGATTTTCAGTGGTAAAGTTCACTCTTCTGAGGTACATTCTGTTGTATAGAAACTGAAATGTGTGTTGCTAGATCATTTGTATGTTAAATCTGAGTCTGAAAATGCAGATGTTGAAAGAAGCACTGCCTGAATTTCCCTGATGAGGCTTCACATTTATCCTGGTGATTCAGCCCCATCTACTTATCTCTGCTCATCTGAGCAGAGCTTCACGTCCATCTGGCAAGGTACAGGGAATGATGAAAGATAGAAGTGTGTATGAAAATATGTTGTTGAATATAATTGTTGCACTGGTTTTATCTAGATCTTAATAGATCCTGTAGTTGTGAAAATATATTTTATTAGGAACCTGTCAGTGCTTTGTCAGAGGTGTGTGATGTATAGATATACATCTGAGATGTACACGCATGATAGAATGTTGTGAATTCTCTGTGGGTTTAATGTATTGATCCTAACCATGTGTGGTCCTTTTATTCTAGTGAAGCATGCACAAGGAAGTGTCAATTAGCTATCACTATTTTAATTATTAAAAGGCTAGGTTCTCAATACTTCAAAAGGGTATTTTCATATGACTGGCATGTAAGTCAGTCTAGGATATGATCTGTTCAAAGGTGGAGCCACGTGATTTAATCTGTAGTTGCTGATCCCGTGTTTTAATTTGTTAGAAGAAATGTTATGTATGTTCTTCTTTGACAGTGAGACCTGCAGAGTACTCTGTGTAAATTTGATGTAGGATGCTGGTTTTGATGTGTTTGCAGTTTTTTCTCGTAAACCCACAGATAGGAAATAGATTTCTGAGTTCATTTTCAGAAGCATGCAGCGTTTTGCTGTTGAAATCAGGGTATCTGTTCATCTAAGTAGTAATGAAATACTAAGAGGAGCCTGAGATTTTTTCCATCCTGGAAGATAATGATAAAGAGAAATTGATGAAATATTTGGCATCTTGAGGTCTGTTTTGAAAACTGGAAATATAAGCATAAATCAGAAAATGTAGATTTTTTTTTTCTAAAATATTAAGTTGTTTCCTGTTTTGTGGAAAGAAGTGTTTATGTGTGTAATTTTCCTTTTTCTAATCTTTCCTGTAGGCTAACCTTCAAGGTCATATTGGCAATTAACCTACATCTGTGACTGCTTTTCTTTTTACTCATGCATGTTGTGGCTTAATCCCAACTAGAAACTGAACACCACACAGCTGCCCACTCCTTTTCTTTTCTTGGAGAGGTGGGAAGAGAATTGGAAGAATAAAACTGAGAACTTATGGGTTGAGATAAAGACAGTTTAATAGATAAGGAAAAAGCCACATGCAAAGCAAAACAAGGAATTAATGCCCCACTTCTCTGGGCAGACAGGTGTTGGGTCTGCCCCAGGAAAGCTGGGCTCCTTCATACACAATGGTTACTTAGGAAGACAAATACCATCACTCTGGACATCCCCCCTTTCTTATTCCCCCAGCTTTATATGCTAAGCATGACTATATGGTGTGGGATACCCCTTGGGTCAGTTGGGGTCAGTTGTCCTGGCTGTGGCTCCTCCAAGCTCCTTGTGCACCCTCAGCCTTTTCATTGGTGTGGGGTGAAAAGCAGAAAAGACCTTCACTGTCTAAACCCTGTAGTAATGAAAACATCTCTGTGCTCTCATCAACACTGTTTTAAGCACAAATCCAAAACACAGCCCCACACTGGCCACTGTGAAGAAAACTAACTCTATCCCAGTGAAAAAACAGTGCAATGTGATAACTCTTGGTTTATTTAGAGAGCCTTTGCCTGAAAGTATTTACTATTGAACATAATGCTTGCAGTATATGTTTTCATATAATGATTTGTGTTGGAAGGGACCTTAAAGATCATCTAATTCCAACCCCTTTGCCATGGACATTCCTTCCACTAGACCAAGTTTCTCAAAGTCCTTGGGAGTATTCATGGTAGGTGTCTTTAAAGCATGTGTGTGCTTGAAAAGCCCTCTGGTTTACTTTCACTTGGAAGAACTGTCTATGCCTTGACTGAGATTCCCTTGACAGCTCTGTTTAGTCTTGTTAAAGTAATTTTACTTTGGAACCTTCATGTCCATTCAACTTTCTCCAAAAAGAAACACTTAGCTTCCAGGATAAACACTGTGGTACTTTCCTGCCACTACTCCATCCACAGAAGGATGTTTCTTGCTTCTGGTGTGCTGCTGGAAGGCTAGAATATTTTGAACTTGATGATATGGCCCCAAATTCTGAGTTGTTACAAATTTCTGCTTCCTATTAGACTTCTGCCCTGTGTCAGTAATCCTTTTGAAATGTGACTGCATATTTATTTCTGTTTTTTAGTGGAACCTGTCCTGGTACTTGACAGAAACAAGCATCTACAATCACTAATGTCATAGGGTCAATGTAGCTGCAAAAAGGGTAAAGTTGTGATGTTGTGCTTGTAATAAAATTGCCTTGTAAGTTACAGTTGACCATGACTTTTGGTGATGGCTTAAGGTCAGAAAAATGTCAGGTGTGATTTGTAATACCTGGATGCAAATGTTTTGTTGCTTGCTTATGAAAATATTCTATTATTTTTCTGTCAAAAAATACCAGTTAGAATTTTGAAAATATGTAGACTAAAATTAAGTGAATGTTCTAATTTGTCATGATCTTTGTTTCAAAGCTCTGTGAAACTTAGAAGCATAGGAAAGCTTAGAATTTTTTAAGGATCAGAAGATGATAGATTGAAAATACCAGCTTCTATAAAATTAAATTGCTTTAGTCTGGGACTTGAAACAGCTTGACTGTTGAAATGCATGGGATTAAGATTGGATACTTTAACTTGTTATTTTATCCCTTAACACATTCTGTTTCAAAAAAAAATAACCTCAACTTTGTATCCTTTGAATTAATTTATTCTGGAAAAAAGAATCTTTGCAGTACTTTTTCTTCTTAGGTGTGTTGTGATATACATTTGATATGGCTTGTTTCTAGTTTAAAATAATGCTCATGTGTGTGGTGGCATTATCATATCAAACATTAGAGAAGAAATTATGTGATATTGTTAATGAATTGGATTGTTAATTTCATGCTTTTTAGTCAGGTGAAGCAGTGTGCTTCTGGCTGCTTTGTGCTAGAATGGAGCAAATGCAAGGCAGCTGCAATGTCTCAGGTATGCAAGAAGGTTTAAAGCCTGTGCCTGTTGCCAGTGCAGCCCAGCTACTGTGGGGCTGTGAATCTTGCCCTTAGTTTTCCCTGCATGGCCAGAACTCTCCTACTGCTGTCATGAGTTCAAGACCAGTGAGAACTTGAGCTGTGTTTTTTGATAGGGGCCTTTATGTTGCTGTTTTGGTGAGTTCTAGAATTGCCACTCACAGAGTAGCTCCTGTGTGCCAGGTGTGCCTGTGATGTGATGTCTGTGTTTAAGATGCCAGTGCTACTGAGCTGCCTGTTAGTTACAGTAATGACGACTGAGATGTGTGTTATTTGAGATGGTGAAAATGCCTTTTTTCCACAACTTGCATATTATGACTTTGTATCTGTGAACTCAATCTTTCATAATTTAAAATTTCATTCATTCATTTTAAATCAAATGTATTGATTTTTTGGGTCTCAGAGTGGAAGCCTGTTTCTAAGTACCTTTCCATCAAGCACAGCCAAAGGATTTTGAGTTTTACTACTGCACAAGCAGCTGTGATCTTCATAATTGGTTTGTGTGGGTGTCAGTGTTCAGCTCTCCAATGAAGTTTGTCAGAAATGAGACACTGAATGAGAAGGGAATTAAAGCAGAAATTTGGCTGTACAGATGATTTAGCAGTAATCTAATGTGGAGCTAATTGGCTAGTATCCAAATTGTGCTTTTGATTGTTTATTTTCCTCTGGGGAAAAACGTTATTGAATACTCGATGCCTGCTTCCCTGAAGTAAAACAACATAAGCTTCATGTCTCAGTATTTTGTTCTAACATCAATTTTTATCTTGGATGGCACAACTGTTTCTTATTGTATGCGTGGATTATGATACCAAAACTAAAAATGTTGGATTGTTGTAGCAAAATACTGACCCATGTGTCGGTCAGCAGGAATTTTGCATTTTGTGTTATTAGTGCCAGAATTTCACTCTAAGTTGTTATACAGTAACCAGGGATCTGTGCTGGGGCCAGTTCTGTTCAATATTTTTGTTGATGACATAGATGAGGGTATTGAGTCTTCCATTAGTAAATTTGCGGACGACACTAAGCTGGGAGCGTGTGTTGATCTGTTGGAAGGGAGAAGGGCTCTGCAGAGAGACCTGGAACTGTTGGAGGGATGGGCAAAGTCCAGTAGGATGAAGTTTAATAAGTCCAAGTGCTGAGTCCTGCATTTTGGCCACATGAACTCCCTGCAGCATTATAGGCTGGGGACGGTGTGGCTGGACAGTGCCCAGGCAGAAAGGGGCCTGGGGGGTCTGGTGACAGCAGCTGAACATGAGCCAGCAGTGTGCCCAGGTGGCCAAGAAGGCCAGAGGCATCCTGCTCTGTATCAGGGATGGTGTGGCCAGCAGGAGCAGGGAGGTCATTCTTCCCCTGTACTCAGCACTGGTGAGGCCACACCTTGAGTATTGTGTCCAGTTCTGGCCCCCTCAGTTTAGAAAGGTCATTGAGACACTTCAGCACATCCAGAGGAGGCAACAAGGCTGGTGAGGGGCTTGGAACACAAACCCTGTGAGGAACGACTGAGGGAGCTGGGGTTGTTTAGCCTGGAGAAAAGGAGACTCAGAGGTGACCTTATCACTCTCTACAGCTTTCTGAAGGGTGGCTGTAGCCAGCTGGGGCTTGGACTCTTTCTCCAGGCAGCAATGGACAGAACAAGAGGACACAACCTCAAGCTATGCCAAGGGAAGTATAGGTTGGATATTAGGAAAAAGTGCTTCACGGAAAGAGTGATAAAGTACTGGAATGGCCTGCCTGGGGAGGTGGTGGAGTTACCATCCCTGGATGTGTTTAAAAAAGACTGGATATGGCACTCAGTGCCATGGTTTAGTTGAGCTGTTAGGGCATGGGTTGGATTCAATGATCTGAAGGTCTCTTCCAACCCAGTCATTCTGTGAATTCAGTAGATGAATTTTTAATGCTTAGCTTTTGGTTGTCATCCATAATATACTCATTAGTCAGCAGAATGCAGTAGGGATGTTCCCCTCCTAAAAAAAAATACAGGTTACTTAAATGTTCATGGAGTTGTATTGCTGCAGTCAGATTAAAAACTGTCTCCAAGGAAAGTCTGCTGGAAGGCTTTAAAATTGTATTGAATATCTAAAGTCCTTCAGTGAAGTTAGGTAATATAACTGAGCTAAAGCAGAACACTGGAATAGGAGGAGATGTAGCAATTGTATTTTATGATTTTTTTCTCTATTGAAGTATAATTTTAGTTTCCCTTCTTTGGGGTGAGATTTTCCATATGTCATCTGTCAGATGGAGAAGTTCACCAAAGTCATTGGGTCCTTCAGGAGTGACCGCACCAGTTTCTGTAAAGGTGTTGGCCTCCACTTATTACTGTATTTTTACTTACTGGTCAATACTGCTTTATTCAACAGAAAACATGTAGAATATTAGTAGGAATCATCTTCCTACTAATGATTTTTCCTTTCTATAATGCATTCTAAGGTTGTTACTTGCGTGAATAATATAATAATAATAATGAGAATATGTATGATTTTCATCTCAGATCTGTGTAAGATGCTGGAGTTTGTGTCATAACCTGAGGCTGTGAGCAAGCACACTGACCAAATCTCTCCTTTGGAAATAAGGCAGCTACAGCACCTTAAGGAGACCTTTGTCTGTGGGTTTAAAAACTGAAATATGCTTTAAGCATTGTGCCAAATTCCAGTTTTCTATGCCTTGGACGTAGCAGAAGGGGTTCTTGTAGAGGATATTTTCTGGGGATTCAAATAATCTGACAGGGCATGGAATGTTTGTGAGGATGTCAGGATAACGTGTAGCTATAACCATCGTTTATGACTATCCTGGAGCAACAAGTATAGAGTGGTCGGCTGGGGTTTTTTTGCAAAGATAAATTTACTGTCCCTGTGGTAAATGTTCATTGCTTATATTGGTATATTCTGATTTTTAGCTCAACATAAGTCAGTGGTTTGTTTTTTTTTAATAGCAGTCAACACCCACAGTCCAGAGATTTTTGTGAGTGGAACTACAGATGCATATTTGTGCCTTCATGCTGGAATGATAATACCATTTTTTATGTGTGCCGAATGTCACAAATGCATGGGCTTGTGTGCTGTCTCTTGCAAAGAGACAAATGATGTATATCCCATCAGGCCATGGTGCTTGCCTTAGTTCTTGGAATAATTGCTGTTTGGAGGTAATCAGTATTAACAGGTTTTTAAAATGTTTCAGGACTTGTTTAAGGTATGTTTTGTTGTTTTTTTTCTTTTAGGTGGCCTGGCTTTAGCTCAAGTACTTTTCTTTTATGTGAAATATCTGGTTCTGTATGGTGTTCCTGGCCTCCTCCTTCAAATGGATGGACTCAAACCTCCAGCTCTGCCTTGCTGTGTGAGCCTGATGCACAGTTTCACTAAAATGTGGAGGTTAGTTACTGTTGCTTTTCAGGCAGTTTATTACTGATACATGGCAGTCAGTAAGAGCATGCATGTGTGTGTTCATGCTCACATATATATTTGCTTTCTTGTCCTTGTACTTTTTTCTCTCATCCCCATTATTCATCTTTAGTGCTTTTGAAATGGACTTCAACTTGATGGGTACTTTTTTCTCACTGTGGAGGGATAAGGGCCAGTACCCATTTCAAAATTTTTATCCTTCTAATTACAAGAATTAGACTCAGCCAACCTAGTTAATATAGCAATTATTTTTTCCAGTTATCTATTAAATGATTTTTTTTCAGTCTGGGTCTAAACCCCACATTTCAGCTTGAAATTCTTCCAGAGATTGAAAATAAGTGCTTGCACATGAGGGAAGCAGTAGTTATAACATTTTAACATGTAGAGTCATATGGTAGAGGAAGTCTGGAACGTGCTAAAAGTACTATGAAAATGGTACTTGTTTATAAAGTAGGATGAATTTTTGGATCTGCTTTTCTTTTAAGGGAGTTTCAGCACAATATCTCTTCAAAAACCTCTGAATTTTGTATCTTATCTTTACTTTGAATCAGTGTTCGCTGAAATATTTTTACTGAAAACTGTCTCCCAGGTGGATTCTGCTTAATGGTTACCTTCTGTCTAAGGGTGGATTCACTTGACTTCTCCCTTGTTATCCTCTGCACTATCCAATATTCCTGCAGGCTTGTGGGATTCTGTGCCCCAGACTTCTAAAAACATTCCCCTAATAATTTAGGCTTATCAGTCTTTTAGTGCAGAGGCTTCTCTCCTGTTGTGTTAATGCAGAGCCTGTCAGAGCGGTGCTTACTCCATTTTTTCTCTGACTGCTTTACAATATGAACAAAGCTTTTAATTCTAGTCATAAAAAACACTGAGCCTGCTGTTATCAGAGTTTTATTGGATGAGATTTTAATTTTGTTTTCAGCTTGCCACTAGTAGTAACAAGAAGGCTTTATAGCTTATAGTAGTTGGCAAGTGTAGATCTGAAGTATTCAAAGAAATGCAGCAGGAAAAGAGTGCAGAGAACAGATGAATTATTAAAAACTATTTGAGCTACTAACAACTGCTTTGGTTTAAATGCTCTTTCAGAGTTTGCACTGAACTTATGACCTCCAGAGTTAATATAGAAATCTGTCATTTTTACCAGGCATTCTCATGAGAACAGCACCTCTTGGCCTGCTGGCCCTTGTAGGCAGAGTTGCAATCAGCAGCAGTTTTTCCCCTTTGTCAGTTCTTATTCCAGGGAATCTGTGTATTGTACTGGAGGTGCCAAGTGAAAGTGAACTTCAGCACAAACCCTAATGACACTGCTGTGCCAGGTAGTTGTAACAGGCCATGAAAAGTGCTCTGCACCTGCAAATGTGTGTGGTGTATCACAGTAAAAAATTTGGGCATTCCTTAAAATACTCATAACTCTTGTACAAAAATTGAAATTAATATCTAAGTAGAAAACTTTTCTTTTTAGAAGGAAAATGTGTCAGGAGGTGAAATTTAGCTTTTGCCCATTATTTAATTTATATCAAGCCATTGCCAGAAGTAATAAAATTGTTTCACAGGTTGAATTTGTTTGCTTTGAATGTTGAAAAAAAGTCAGTTAATATATAGCTGACTTGATTTCTTGCTCTCAAAGCTCTTTAGTAGTAGATTTTTCTGTAGCTGCTGTGTTATGGGTCATTCTCAGTTATCTAAGGAGCTTTGTGAATTATGATGTCCTTATACAGTTAAACTCTTCAAACACTCTACCCAGAGGCTTTGCAGTCTAATATGGTGCATTGGTATGTTGTATAGAAATGTTGTGTTAGAAATAGGAATAGCCTTTGTTTCTGAGCTGTATGACTGAACAAAAAGGACAAAGTTTGCAAATTATGGGTTTAGCATAAAACAAGTGAAGAAAGGGGGAAGTAAATGGCTCATATTGTGAAGCCTTTTTAACCATGACACTGTGCTTCCAAATGTATTTTAATAGTTTGTGAATACAAGACTTTAACAGGAATGATCTTGAAAACTTTATCAACTTTATCATTATTAATAAGTTTAAATATTAATAATGCCATGTTTAGTTTTAGGCTGGTAGAGTGAGATTTATACCAGACTGTTTTCATTGAATGGTAGTCTGGTAAAGCTTATTAAAGACTTCTTAGGGCCAGGTTGGGAAATTGAGTGGATTGGAATGCTCCAGATGACTTAGAGTTCCACCACTCTTACCTTCTGTCTGGCATCAGGGACACTGCTCAGAAAAAAAGTGCTTGTGTATGCTTGGCTTACTCTTCCCCTGCTTGCTGGTATCCACTTGAGAATTCCAAGGCCCAGTATTACTATTTTTGTCTCAAAGCTTTTAGCAGTGCACATTTTGAAGGAGAGAAGGTAGCCTGGAGAGAAAGGCAACATGAATGTCACAATGTAAGGAATGCAAATATGCTACTAAGGAGCCTTACACCACCACCTGGTGTCCTTTGAGCATAACAGCAAAGCTTTTGATCCCATCTCTCCAGACCAGTGTCACTTCTAGTCAGTACATGCTGACATCATTCACTGTGATTCAGTGCATGGAGGAGCTTTCAGACAGGAAGGTAAGGAAGATGCCACAGTGTGTCTAAAGTTTCTCTAGAGCTGAAAAGCAAAGCAGGTGTTAAAAAACCAAACTAAGTAGTCTGCCTCGCTATTTATGGTACTAAACAATAAACCAAATTGTGTCCATTCTAAACTAAAAATAAAAGACTTTAATTAAAAAAGTTATCAAGCCTATGATAGGTTCTCCCTAATTCACATTTAATCAGAACAATCTCTAGAGTCAAAGAATTATCAATCTCGTTTGCTGTCTCAAGACAAATACAGGTGTTGAATGTGTTACTCTGGTTTCATTTTACCAGGATATCATTAGCTTGCCAAATATGCAGCTGCATAGCTAATAAATGCATGATAAATACACTGCTATTCAAAAGCTTTATTATAGCTGTGAAAAGGAGTCCTGATTTCCTGAGAGGATAGCAGTTCAGTGGCACGCAATCTTAGTTTTTAATGTCTGCTTTACCTTAACCCATGACGAGTTAAAACTTAGTTTTTGTTTACCAAGATTAAAATCAAGGTAGTGAATTGTGGGAGAGAACTAATGTTGTTGGACACTTGTGCTTTTAAAGAATTAGTCAAAGCTGATACTTGCCACACAACTTTGTAGGTGGCAGGGATGAATTGTGTAGTGCAACTAGAAGAAGTTGTGCTACTGCTGAAACTTGCAGATTGAAACTTAAATATGGAAAAAATATCCTAGTAGAGGAGTAATGGTTTGGAAACTACAGAAACAAAAGATAGTACATAACCAAATCCTATGTCAATTTTGACATATTGGTAAATTATCTTGGCAATGTATTCCACAGAGGAACTTGTGAGTTTGTAAATTAGGACCACAGTTAGCTTCACTGCAGGTCATGGAAAAAGAATCATGCTTCCATTTTTGTTTTTTTTAATACTGTTATGGAGTGTGACTCTGCAACAAAAATGTTGTACACATTAGTTAGATACATTTTGCCACGCTGTGGGAACAGCATGACATAACCCCCCCTGTTATTTCTGGTCATAGACTGATTTGAAATGTGGAGAAGCACAATACCTTGATGATGTTCAGAGGGCTGGAGCACTTTGCTTATGCAGATGGTTTGAGGGAGTTGGATTCAGCCTGGAGGAGTGAAGGCTCCAGGGAAACCTCATTGCAGGCTTCCAGTNGCAGATGGTTTGAGGGAGTTGGGTTCAGCCTGGAGGAGTGAAGGCTCCAGGGAAACCTCATTGCAGGCTTCCAGTACCAAAAGGGGGCTTATAAAAAAGAGGGAGAGAGACCTTTTTATGCAGGCAGATAGTGATAGACAAGGGCAAATGGTCTTAAAGTGAAAGAGGAGTGGTTTAGATTGGATTCTAAAAATTAATTCTTTAGTCAGATGGTAGTGAGGCATTAGAATATGTTTCCCTGAGAAGCTGTGGATGCCCTGTCTCTGGAAGTGTTCAAGGCCAGGTTGGATGGAGTCCTGATCTACCTGGTTTAGTGAGAGTTGTCCCTACATGTCAGGGGCATTGAAACTAGATGATCTTTAAAGGTCCCTTACAACCCAAACAATTCTGTGATTCCATGACTACTTCTGTGTCTTTCCACCTTGGAATCTTGTCATTCTCAAATATCCCAAAATAGTTTGGAGACAAGTGTGTTGGAGATGGATTGTGCTAAAACTTAATGCATGTTTAATGTAGGTTAGTCTCAGCAAGAGAAGAGGCTTTTCAAGAAGGCAGGCAGAAGTAGCATATAAAACAGATTTCAGTGTAAACAATATTTCATCTAGAATAAAGAAAATGAAGTTGAAGAATGCTGCCAGAGGGAAATAAAAAACCACAGTGATAAAGATCAGATCGTTTTCAACTACCATGTTTTAAGTTCTAGATTCTACTCTAGAATCTATTCTACTTAACACCCTGATTCTTGACAGACTTGAGTCTGACATAAGGCAACCCCCTATTTTCTTGCATGCTTAAGGGGTAAACTAGGAGGGCTGTATTTTGCACATACAGACACACACACTTCTATATGAACAAGTTAAATTTATGCCAGTGATGTTTTAGTGACATCCAAAAATGGCATCTGGGTTATGATTTGCAAGAAATTGTCTGCCATTTAGTTTAGTTTACTGGCCCTGTTACTGCTAAAGATTATTTGCCTGACATGAAAAAAAGTGGTCTTTGTGCAAGGTCTCAGTGAATTGCTTCAAATTATGGATTACAGTGTGCTTTGGGTTTAGCACATTCTTGGCTAAAATGATGCCATAGAAAACGGATCTACAGATAAAAATGTAAGTTTATTTGCATTTGTTTCTTCCCCATCCTTTTTGCCTACTTTTACTGTTGATCGTGAAAGTTTCCTCCTTGTGGAAGCAATTCCTTATGTGTCTGTCAAAAAGGACATTGCCAGGGGGTTTTTTTCCCTTTGTTTTGGACTTTTCTGGGAAAAGACAAGTCTGACACTCATGTTATGTGTGAGTGTGAGCACAAGAGATCACTGTGACCACGTGCAATAATTCTGGAATGATGAATAGTCTGCAAAAACTTATCATCTTTTATTTCTGGCTTAAACTCTTGATAGTATTGTTCAATTGCCTATTAATTTATGGTGAGGACTGAAATAGATACTTAAGAAAAGAAAATTGACTTCCTGACCTGTAGAGGTAAAGTAATTACTTGAGTGCATTTTCATCTGTGCTTCTTATGGTCTCAACCAGTTTGACATGTCCTTTCTGTTCTTTGGGCTTCTGATTTTTAGTAATGGAATAAATAATCTTGGGAATTAGCTTGTTAAGCATATCAAGACAAAGATGCTGAAAGGCTTTGTAAAACACCATTAAGGAAACTTAAATAAGATCAGAAGTGGAGTTTCTGTCAGTGCTTGACTTGGAAAGCTTGTCTCCTTAAGTTCCCAAATAGCCCAAGTTTGGCACAAGTTAACACAAACATAATTGTGTGTAACAATAGGAACTGTAGCTGTGCTGCAGATCTGTGTAGTCAAGATGACATCCCTGCCTCTGGACTCAGAGTAATATACCTTTGTGTGTTTAGGGCTTGTACTCTAATAAATGGTGAAAGGTTCACTCTTTCTGTTTGGGTCTTGTAGTGCTCTTTTGTTGTGGTGTTTCTGGATAGGCTGACGGATGGTGTGAAATAGGAGATAGCAGATTTTCTCCCGAAATTTCTCCTTCCTATGAGTTTAGTTCTCTGATTACATGTTTGCAATAACAGCAAAGTGCTGTTGTGCAACCTGTCATTTGGAGGTAATTGCAGGGCACCAAGGAAGGATGATAGTCTAAAATTCTTTACACGGCAAATATCCTCAGGAGTAGTTAAGTTACCAAGCCTTGGAAAATTTGCATGAGGGAAGGAGAGGCAGGCAGAGAAAAGAAAATGCACATCTCCATGGCACATGGAAGGAGGAATTCAACATGAATCACCCAAAGCCTGGTAGAAATTTGAATGGCACATCTGTATCTGTGGCTCACACCTGCTGCCTACCCTGCTGTAGAAAGGGTTGCAGCAGCTGCTGTCCAAAGCTGTAGGACCTCCTGTGATGTTCTGTGCCTGAGGAGAGGGTCTGTCTGGGGATTAGAGCCAGGGGTGCTGGACAAGCCTTGTACTGTGACCAGAGAATCTCATTTTCAGTGCTGTGAATGGCCTATCAGTCAGCTTCAAGAGGATCAGGTATTTTCCAGGTGATTTGTTCTGTATTTGTCCTACAGTTCTAGACAGCTGTGTGTTTGAAGGCACTCAAAGGTAAGGTAACGTAATAGATAAATCCAAACTCAGTGTTTGTGATGGGAAGTACTGAGCAGCTGGAACTGAGAGACAAGAAAAGGAAGGACATGCTTCTGCATATATTCCTTTCCTCTAGAGTTTAGGATCATCTCTTCTGGTATATTTTTACCCTTTGATATTTTCAAAGAAGGGAGTTGTCCAGTATGTTGTAGACAGTGTATCAGGTGAATAAATGTCTCTTAATTATCTAGCTTCTCACTGGTTTTAGACTTAAAAAATGTTAATGCTGCAACATTTCTATTCCAAAATCAAAAGGCATCTTTTCCCTACTGTGTTTTGGAGGTGATACTTTAAATATGAAAAAGGATTATTTAAAAGCCTGTTTGGGCTAAATGCAGTTATGCCCACAGTGTTGAAACAGCCTAGTGCTCATGAGTAAAGGAGAATTTTATTGCAAGTTAAGATTATTGCCAAAGTGTGCAGAAGTCCTTGTCTGCAGACTTGAACACTGTGAAATCATAGGATTAGGTTTTTTGTCTTGTCTGTACAAGTGCACTGGATCAGATCCCAAATCAGTAAAAATAACGTAAGACCAATTGTGTCATGGAAAGGTTGTGTGCCTAGAGAGGTAGGTGGTGTGCTTTAAAACACTTAAAGAATATTAAGTTTTCGTTCTTGAGAGGATTTTAACATAGTCTTTGAGGATGCTGAGTGTGAATCTTGAAAATTGCTCTTTTTCCTTCTGTTGATACATAAAGTTGAATATAAGGCAGGTCTCCCTGTATGTCCTTGCCCTCTACAACTCCTGTGGTATTCCAAAGCAGAATGATTTGGTGTTCAATACACAGTCACATTGTGGACTGACAGCTGGAGTTGAGGAAAGCTCTCCCTAGGCAGTGGAGTTAGAAGTAACTTCTAAATATTGCATCTGCTTGCCAATATCTGAATACTTCTACTTCTTGCCAAAACCTTGGTTGTTTCATTGCAGAATTAGTGCATATCTTTAATTGTGGAATAACTTGTTTTAAAGTTTAAAAATAAGTCTCCCTGATTTACTGTATTTTTTGTTAACTGTGGTGATGCTTAAAACTGAGTATTGATCTGTAATGTTTCCAGGTAAGATGTCACCTGAATATATGAGAGTTCTGGCCTGGTTAGCCATTCTCTCTCTCACTGATGGAGACAAAAGATTTAACTGCTTTCAATGTCAGCTAAATTGGTGCATGTTGCAGTTACCTACTGTACTGTACAATTCAATTTGCTGGTAATATCAAATCTTGGAAAGGCTCCTTAAATCTCTTCAATAGAGAAAAAAAATTATTACTCTGGAGTGTACAAAAGTGCAGTAATAAGACACCCTAATCCTTCTTGTGTCTAAATCACATAATTACTAGGAATTTCTTTGTGTAATGACTGCATTGTCACTGTAATTGAAATTGCTGGGATTTTTAGCAATCAAGCTAAGCCCACCTACTGCTCTTCACCTGTGAAGCCCATTGCTCACTGTATTTGATATGAGCTCTGTGTAGATACAAACTATTACTGCTGCTCACATTTGGCAGGCAGTGCTTTGCCTGCTCACAACTACTGTAGAAAATGAGTAATGGCTGTTAATAAACTTGTTTGCTCTGTTTGCAGTAAGGATAGAGATCTCACAGTAATGGGACAATCACGCTGCTGTGCTGGAGCCTTACATGACAAAGACTGAGGGAGAACTTTCCCTGTGGGAGTTTGCCACTAATGGGCATTAGGTTTCATCCACTCTCCATGAGCTACCATAAGCTTTTGAAGAATTGTGGAAGGTATAAAATTAAAGTAATATTTCTTCTGAAGGGTTGTAGGAGAGATTAACAGAATACAAATGAGACTTCTCTTGTTAAAAAAAGTGTTTGCTGAGCTGAATCACCAAGATCCAATGATTGGATATCTGAGAAACAGAACCAATCTATTATTTTAAAGCCTCCCAAGTAGGCAGGCTTGTGTGTAATTCACGGAAACACTGGCAATGGCTGATGCCTGCTGAATGTTCTGCTTTTCTTTCTGTCCAGGAGATTACAGGGGTAAGGAGGAGTCACTGCCTAGAATCATTAAAACTTTCCTCAGGCTTTCTGATATAATGCAAGTTCTGCCTTTAAACTGAAATAAAACAAGACACATTAGGTCATGAGTTCAATTTGTAGGCTGGAGGCCGCTGGCATTGTGAAGTGTTTTTTTGTGGTCCTCAAAAGAGCTTTCTCCTTGTGGGTGTCTTATTGTAGTTTATTTTTATTATGCAGATGTCCAGCCTGAGTTCTCAGCTAATAACTGAAACTGTGCAGATGAAGCTTTGAGACTTACTAATTGTTTCTACTTGGAGGTGAGAGTGTGTCTAACAAAATGCACACTGAAGTTGTGTGGACTGTATCCTGCATTATAGAGACTGTCTGGAGTTAGTCCAGGTATATTTCTGCTTCCCTTGAAATCAGTGAGGGTTTTGTGCTGATTTTGTTGGTGTCAGGATTTCACGGTGGATTTCCACCATTCTCATGGGCACAGGAGGCCCTAGCTTCTCCCTGTGATGCTATGCAGTAAATACTTCCCAAATAAAATGTTTAGGGCTTTACCTTAAAGTCATCACACATTTACAGAGGACTGTTTCTGTGAAGTAACATGAATGTTGGTGCATTTTGCCATATTGATGCTACAGAGCACTTACAGCCCTCAGCAGGAACCTCTGTGTGGAGGCATCCAGCACAGGCACAACACAGTGGCAGCTTTGGTTATTCTGATAATGGAGGAAACCAAAAGGCAAGTTGGTGTACTGCTGAGTCATTCCAGGAGGAAACACCACAGAGATTCAAAGTGTTTAATCTAAGCATGAAATGTTAAAATTCCAGTGTCCTTAAGCAAGTGTCAGAGAATGATAAAGATATCTTCATGTATACACAAGTTCTGCTTATTATTGCTGTAACAAGAAATTGTTTGTCAAAGATATGATTCAAAGCATTTGACAGTCTTCATATTTTCTCTTTCAAATATTATAGATTTTTATTTTTATTCTTAGGTGCATTTTTACATTGAAATAAAAGCAAACTGCTGCTAGTTTATTACATTGCAGATGGTTAAAGTCAAAGCTTGCAAACTAAAGAGTCCATTGAAGCTTGAAATCTGGGCTTAGCAAGTTCTGAAGATCTTGATGTTTACAAGAACATTGAATTCACTTAAACAGGAATTTTATCATGGGATTGAGCTATGATTTGGTTTTTTCTGTGTTGCATGGTAAGAACGGAGATGTATAGGAAATGATAGGATTTGCTAAATGGTAGGAATGCCAAAAGAGCTCCATATATGCATTTGTTCCAAATTTCACTACCATATCAGTGGGCAGACTAAAATCTGTATGTGGGTGGAATTCACCAAGTGTCTTGCACAAATTGAAAGGCTAATCTCAAAAATGAGAGCTCCAAAAGCATCCTTGTATATGGCAAAAGAGTCCCCAGAATAATGTTAAAATGTAACTTTAAAGGCTCGGTGTCCAAAAGTCTATAGTTAAGGTAATAGATAAATCCAAACAGATTGTTGTATTGGTCTGGGTTGCGTTTTTCATCAGGCATCTCTGTCTTCATTTTAAAAACTAATACTGCTACACAATAGTCACAGTTTAAGTGAATATTTTCAGTTTGCTTACTGTGTTTATCTCTCCTGCAAAATCTTCTGTGACAATTTAATTGTTGTTTTTCTATTTGAAGTTGTGCATCAGCTTTCTAAATAGTCTATTTGAGTATGAAGGCAGTTATGTTATTTAAAAGAAGACTTGTGCTGCTTCTTACTGAAGAATCAAGCTTTACCTGAAACCTACACCTTCATAAGAAACTTGCAGAAAACTGAAAGAATACAAGCCATGGACAGGCAAAAGTCTCTTTGAAAAATATAGATGACTTTCCCAGATGTTTATTTAATAATGAAGATGATGGTGAATCAATTGGTAGCAGTCATTGCTTGAAAAATACTTACTCTGTTTGGTGGGCTGTACCCCCTCCAGGGTATTTGCTTTAGCAGAGTTTTATAGCTCATTGAGACATTAAATAATAGCACTTACAAAACCTGCATATAGATTTTAGTATCTGCTTTCCTGGTAGTAATCTGACTCTTCAGGCAAGACACAAAAATTGTTTCAGATTCACATTGGACACTTGTAATTATTTGGAAGCGCTCATCTTTAAGGCATTGCATGCTGGGGAGGTTACCACAGGCAGCATTGAAAAAAACATGAGCAGATATAGGAGAACCCAGAAAAGTAGTTCTGGGAAAAAAAGAGGAATTCCTTTTACAGAGTCTTTTGGGCATCCCTGCTGTAAGTAATTGTTCAAGAAGGACTGAAAATGAATCAGCTTGAGTGCTGTGTCAATGAAGGCAGCTGTCATTCAGACTCCTCAGTCTTCAGTGCAAAATATTGTGATGTGGGAGAGACTCTTGGTCAGCAGCTCACTGGCTAAATGCCACATTTATTTGCAAAGACAGCTAATGGAAGTGCTAGTCTTGCAAACACTTCTGCAATTAAATACGCTACTCTGAGGATAAGTGAATGAGTTTGACTTTCTGGTGTCAAGTTTAGCCACGTTTTAAAAGAAAGGGCTAAGAACTGTTGTTGAAACATTGCAGCACCTAAAATGCTTTTTTTAAAGAGGTGTTGAATACCCAGAGTAACAAAGCTATAATATATAACCCACTTGTTGGATTTCATCACTGCCATAAGATGGCAACCAGGCTGATTTGAAGAGATTTAAGTGCAGTTATATTGTTTGCTCCAGCAAAGTCATGTCCTGCTTATAGAAATTACACCATTCCTTTCTGCATTCAGAACTGTTTATGTTCAGTGGCAACATGACTGTTTTTAAGGTGTCTGGGATATTTCTGTCTACAATGCAATGCAGTCATGCAGTCTCTGGGTACACAGTGTCACGTTTGCCTGTCTCCATGTACTTCTCTCTGAAATCCATGGTTAGCTAAATACTTCCCAGATTATGCTGCACACTGCCTGATTTGCTGTACTTTGTTTTCAGGAATAGTGTGCAGCTCAGCAGTCCTGGGGAGAACTGACAGAAAATAAAGCTGTACTGGTTTCTCTTTAGCACATGCCTTAAAAATATGGATGTACAAAATCAGAGTTGGGCAACTGAAATTATTGCGATTGGTTTCATAAAATATGGCTCTAGTAGCTGGCTTAACTTTATGTTGGTTCTTGCAGTCTTGGCATGTGATCAGTATTTACATTTTTTATATCATTGTAAATCCTTGGGAACAATTGGACCTTGTGAGATCAGGGTCCTTTAGTCATCATACTGGAATTGTGAATTGTAGTCCCTAACACAGCTAATGAGTACCAGTTTTCATCTGGGCAATCTGTGGGGGTCAAGTCCTTAAATACCATACTAAGCATAACTCGATTGAATATAAGAGCTGTGTACTAGAGGCTCACACAATTCCTCTTTTGAGGAACCAGCATTTAGACTTCAGTTAAAGGAAGGCACAGATTTGTTGGAAGTGGGATTATAAACAATCCTCTGGATGTTATGTGCTTACAATTTTTAAATTTTTGCTCCATTGTCTTTGTTCTAAATGCAAATTTGAAGACAGGTTGTTGCATAATGCATTTAGCTTTCAGAGCAGAAACTGCATGTCTGAAATAATTTTGAAACCTCTACCTGCAATTGTACATCTTTCTCCTACAGGTACATTTTCAAAGATTGTATTTTGGAAAGGGTCTTTGTTGGTTTAGTGTATGTATATTATTGGTCACCAATCTGTAACTGATGTGCTGGGAAAATACAAGTTTGATTATGAAGGACTGTGTGTGTAATGTTTTGTTGAATTGTATCAAACTAGAGCTTCCATGAAAGCATGAAAGTTGTGTAAGAACCATGATCCAAAACTGCACCTGTTAAATTGTCTGTACTGTCTATAATGATTTTGAAATTGAGGTTAAATATATCTCCCCTTTATTGTTCCTTTGGCTAAGTTAAGATTTTGCTTTATTCTAAGACCAGTACTATTTTGATAAACTAGATTTTACTTATTTGTCCAAAATTTGAAATACTATATAGCTATTGACATTTGAGCAGTGTAGAGAATTTAACTGGTAAATAATTTTTTACTCATATTGCTGAGGATATTCTTTCTCTTATTTTAGATTTTAAGGAAAATATTTATTTTGAAAAATTGTGCTCATAGGATTTCTGAAACTTACATAACTGGGGCATTTCTGAAACTTATGTAGCCGAGGCACCCTAAATTGCAAGAACTACCAGCTAAATTCTGTATTTTGCAGGGAACTTCAGGATTTACCAAGCTGTGTGAAGTTGGTTATAAACTTCGTTGTAATATCAAGTAAATATGGGGCTATTTTATAGACAGTAGATAATCATATCAGTGTGCATATGGCAGCTCTCATTCTGTGCTGAGTGGGGGACACTGCCATGCCTGATGGGTGGAGTCCTCTGTTGAAGAGATCACTATGAAATTTTTAATGCAAGTACATGGTGATTATTTGTTCTCTATTTTCATTTAATGAAGTTGCTTATTTCACCCCAAGCTGCAGCCTTAACACTGCTGTACAAACCTTCTTTTACCTTTTTTTAACATTTCCATCTGGGAATGGAGGGATCAATTGCATCTGCTAGATCTGTTTCCATTGCTGCTTCACTGTATTTTTACTTTACTTGTCGACTTACCTGCAGTGTGTGTTTAAATACGAACAAGAATAGTCAAAAGTGTCTGTGGTAGTGTTTTGTCAAAACCAGCCTTCCATACTGCTTTCTTTCAATGTTTGTGCTTTGCACAGTATTTCTATTCGTTATGCCAGGTGTATGTAGACAATATCCATAGCCTTAGGTAATGCAACCATTTCTCCCATTTACAATTTGAACTTGTTCAGCCTTGATATTCTTGCTTTTGGAACTAATCAATGATACTGTCTTGAAGTGTCTTTAAGATCTAGCTGTGCACTCAGATGATGCTATATCATGTCAAAATTATGTTGGTCATTGTATAGTTATATCTTAAAGGACTGCTTACACTGTTTAGAATTCAGGATCTTGGGTAGACTGTTGAAATGTATCAGTACAAAGTTAAACTTAGGGATAATGGGCCCTGTCTATGTATGTTGAATTATATCTAGTGAGACTCTGATAATTTTTCCTTCTTGTTATTTATTCTAATAAATTGGTTTTATGCATGTTTATTTTTAATACTTACTAAAAATATTTCCACAAAATATCCAATAGCTAAAGCCTCTATGAAATGAACCTACAAAACTTTTCTAATACCAAGTGTGTTAGATATATATTTTATATAAATAGATATGCTTTTAAAATAATATTTTGGAAAGAGTGAGAAATGAGGCAAAGATGGCATGTCATGGCATCTTCAGTAAGCTATCTTGTTTTCCCTCCCTGTCTGAACCCACTCTGCCTCAGCTTTGTCCACCCAAAACTCCTTTTCAGCTCTGATAACTTAGCAGGACCATTCACTTTTCATGCTTTTGGTAAGCCAAGTCCTTTGGCTTTTGGTTCAGTGTCAAAAGTAGTGATATTTTTATGTTCCACATCCCTGTCCACAATAGGCTGGGGATGTGAGTCCCATCAAAGACTGTAGCAGATTTGGTGATTGCCATGGAGAACAGCTGGGAGAACTTGAAAAGATCAGCCTGGCTGAAGATGTGCAAGGTGGCTGTTTCACATACAGCTCTCTCCTGAAACTCTGCAACTTTCTTTTTCTCCCTGTCCCAGCACAAACATTCTGAGTGCTTGGTCCTATGAAGAAAAGGTTTGCAGAGCTAAAAATATGGACTGTGTCCAGCTCCAATACAGAAAACTGTCTGTACCACACAGAATATTTTAGTGAAGAGAGGGAGCCGAAATACAATGTGTATCCAGGCAGAAGGAATGCAGAAAGATAACTGGATGCACTTGATGCAGTTTAATTGCACAGTAATGTGACAACAATATCAAAGGTGGAATGATTTCAGGAAAGGGTTGTGAAAAATACAGATTTAATGATGACCAGGTACATGTTTCTGGCAGGATGTTTTTCTGTTACAAGGCAGCTTTTCAGTGAGAAATTTGTTGCTCTCCTCTCTGCCCTGCTGAACAAGTGGACTTTCCTTCCCTGTTAACTCCTGAAATTTCTGCAGCTCGTTATCTGTCTGCAGTTCTGAGGATGCCATTAACTATCTGATGATTTCTTATGCTCTTTCAGTTAGAAAGCAGCACACAGCAAGCAGTACTGTTCAAATAAAACTGTGTTGTAATCAAAAAGACCAATTCGGTTTTTTGGAACAGAATCCTCAAGAGCTTAGTATATGCCAAAATGTTTTCTATGTATGTGAAATATAAGCCCATTCCAGAGCAAGTCCAGTACTGGGAATAAGACACTTGCATTTTCCACCTGTGCCATTATGCACACAGTTAATCTGGGGTTATATGGATAGTCCCATAAGGCTGGCACATGCTTCAGATACAAAGTAAATGTCTTAAATCAGCAGATACCTTCCTGTAGTGTCAAGGATTTGCTAGTACATTGTTTATGAGCTCGGTTCTCCTGAGTTATCTTAGGAATGGAGGAACCAGAAAAGGGGAAGAAATGCTGACAGCTACTGTCAATGTATGTTGTTAGGGCTGAAGAATTCAGACATGGTTCTTGTAATTTAATGTGATGTAACTTGTACTTACTGTCAGAAGTCCTCAAAGTGAATTTCCTTACTTATGTGAGTGGAACACGATTGTAAGGTCTGCTTCTTGGAGATTCTATATTTGAAGGAGATGTAAGGGGATTTTTTCATGATTCTTTATCATGGAGAGAATTTACAGCAGTCCTTTGCATTTTAGTGCAGTACAGAGCAGAAAAGGGGAAAGAGATTCCACAGCAGCTTTGCACAGAGGATCTACTTGCATATGACAGAAAAAGTGCTGGTGACCAGGATGCTTACATTATTTCCAGTAAAAGTATATATACATTTTATATTTGATGTGTGTTATAATACTCTGAATGTTAATACTTTATTGACTAAATACTCCAATAAGTGATTTATGAGCTTTATAACATGCACCTAAATCTTTTCATATGATGGTTGTCTTAAATTTCATGTGTCATCACAGAAAGGAAATCGTGTGTTACACTTTTGCTCTTTGCTTTATCAATTCTTTAACTTTGTATTTAGTATTATTGTTTTGAAACACAGTGTTTGTACAATACTCAATAGAGTAGTAATTTTTAATAATTAAAGTTTGGCGGATCTTTTTTTTCTTACAGAAGTTTTGACGTTGGGCTGCATCGCTTTCTGGTCAGGTAAGCTTTTGTCTTCTGTTGATTTTTTAGTATGAAAAACTTTAACTATTTGTCTTGGCTATCTATCCAATGTCACTCTCTAATGAACTTCTTTAGGAAAACATTCAGGAAATTTCAGTGGCTGTGAAAATCTTAATTTTTCTTGTATTGAAGAAAGGCTTTTAAAAACTCCTTTCTACTGGTAATTCTACCTTCATATCTTGTAAAAAGGACTTGAATTTTATAGAAAACTTGGAGTGTGGAGGGGGGAGTCTTATATTCTCAACAAAAAAAACAATTTATTAAATGCGTGCAACGGACTGTGTTCTGAAGATGAATAAGGAAAGTGGAATCATTGTTTGAGTGCTTTGCCTGATGGTATTTAGAGGGATGAAGCAATTAAAGCAGGGCACTTCAGCAAGAAAAGGGAGGTTAATGCATTTGAATTCTACACTGAGAAACTGTTTTTGCTGTTTAGAGTTTTTTGTGTGGGCAAAGTCATGGATGTTCACCAAGAATGTGTTTGCCTTCGTTTTTAATAAAATACCTATTACCATCTACTGATCTTTACAAAGAAGTGTAGTGTGTACCGTGAAAGATGAATTTTTCTGTGGTCTTTGGGCACTTGGAGAATGAATTCTATCAGTTATTTCATCTGCTGAAATGTCTATCAGTGAAGAACTCTACCTTGGAAGAATGAATCCAGTATGTATGAGCCAGAGTATGTTTGGGTCCCACCATAGGGATTGGCTGGTGTCAGCCTTTCCTTGAGTTGGCTTTGCTGCTGAACTCTTTATTTTAGACTACTTTGTCATATTTTCTGGATAAAGACTGTCTTAAGCCTTCACACAGGAGTCCTTGTGGCTTTGATGCAGTGATTTTTGGCACCAGATATGAGATCATACAAGCCTAGGTCACAAGGAAAATTGGGTTTGTTTTAAGGTTGCACAGGCCAGCCCACTTTTCATAACCTTTGTGCTGTAGACCTTGTGAAGTAAGGGCTATTTTTTGTATTTCTTTCTGTGTAACGTTACAATGTTTAACAGATAGCTCCCTTCATTAAAGGCATAGTGTCAATATTACTGAATGTACTTGTGTTTTAGAGTTCCTAGACAACTCAATATATGATTTCTGGTATCAGTTCTACAAAAAAAATTACATCTATATTTTGATGAGCAGATTTTGTTTGTAAATAATTGTGCAAGAAGTTGAAATCATCATACTGGGACATGGTTTTAAAGAGGCTGCTTTATAAAAGAAATACCGTGTCCGAGAGGGGGGTCTGGGAATGTGTACAACTACTTAACCAAGAGTAGAATCGTGGTAAGCATTGATGCACGAAGTTTGAGCCCCTGGTAATGCTTGTGCTGTAAAATATTTTCATTTGCTTCATACCAGGAGTGTAATAAGATATTGTTCTCTCATACAGCATGGCTTTACATCCCAAGGAGATGCAGTATTTGAGTTGTATGTTTGTGTGATCCTGGACTGCAGATAGCCATGGAATTGGCATGACATGAATGTCATCTTTGACTGTGTGATTTTTTCCAAAGCCAGCTGTGTCCTGTGCAGTTTCTCTTCTAACCTTAGCTCAGACATTTTCAGCCTGTTACCTACCTCTGTTAAATACATCATCTGCTTTAAAAAATTCCTTTTAGCTAAGGAGGAAGTAATTTTCTCTTCTATTGTACCAGAATGAGTTTTACTTGGTGCTTCCTTAACTGGGGGGGAAAAAAAAAAAAAAAAAATTCCTTTTAATAGGTGACTTTGGAGTAGGAAACAGACTTGGTGTTCATATATTCTGTTGGTCTGCCTTGTGAATTTTAGAAAGTTACTGCCTTTTTTTGCCTAGACACTCTCTGCTTCTGAGAACTTGCAGTTTGTCTCCTGTGTTCATACAACCCTGTCATACTTTATACTGTCCTCTTCACTGTTTTCATTTCCATTTGAAATAAAACAGTAGGAAAGACAGAACATCAACCCAAACAAACCTGAGTTGCAGGAAGCATTGAGAGTCTATGAGGTGGGATTTGAAATGCAAAAGGGATTATATTGTTTTAAGTATGACTTGACCCTGCCATGGAACAGGGAACCCTGTATGACACTTGCAAATACAAAGTGTGAGGACAACAAAACTAAAAATAGTCTCTGCTAAAAGGATAATCTGTCTAATTAAATGTTGATTAAGGAACTAGGACTGCATGTACTAGCCTGGTGTACATAGTCAGTGGCTTCCCCAAGTGAAGCATGACACAAAGTATTAGGGAATTACAACTACACAGGATTTTTTCTGTGTTCTTAGTAAAAAAAATATTGGAAAATAATGTCTGTCCACCTACCTATGTCTTAAAAATGGCATCAGAAGCACAGTTTGGTAGCTTGGAAAAGTTTAAAAATCTCGTATTTTCAAGTGTACTATGGATAGGTACATATTATACTGTAATGGCTAATAATGTGTTGTTTACTGACTTAGACTGAGCTGGATTCTGGGACTGATTTTTAATTACTGCTTGGAAGCTGAAATCAAGTGGTGTCATGGAACTTATATTTGTGAAAATAAAGTGCAATTGACCATGTGGGGATCTGGGTTTTGAGCATTAGTTAGCTATACCATTATATATGAAGCAGGGATCCTGGAAACTCACCAGGGAAGGATTAGTACTCTTGTACTTGGGTTTGGTAGTAGTAATGCAAAATATACTACTGTATTTGGAAGGTTGTTTTCCCCATGTTTTCACACAGTGATATGAAAGAACCTATTTGTTACTACTTAGGATTACCAAAATTATTAATCGTGTATTTAAATCACGTAAGTACAATGGAAATGTAGTAATATTTTTCCAATGTGACTGCAGAAAAAACAACCCTTTTTCTCCTAAATCAGAGCATTCTCAGAATGGAGCAATAGGTGTATTTTCAGAGTTAAAAATATATAGAAATAGCCTTTAGCATAGCAGTTTAGAGGAGAAAGAGAGACTGTCTGTTGCTCTTTGCTCACTGAAGTTATTTTATCTAGGCAATTCATCCAGTGCTGAGAACAGGGCATTGGATGAAATAAAATCGTGAGTCTGTGGGAGTATTTACAGTCCTGATGCCAAACAGTGCATCCTTTAGGACAGCACTGATGAGGACAGTGGGGAAGAATGACAGTTCCTGCAGGCATGATTCTTTTGAAAAATCTCTATGCTTTCAGCTCTGTTGTGCCTTTGAAAAAGTGTGAATCATACTCATTTCAGTACAGGTCTGGCTTTGAAGAGAGCTGCAGGACCACGCACCCCCAGTGTCTCCAAAAGCCATCCATCTGTTAGCAGTGCTCTCAGCTCACCCCATGGTTTGCAATTACTTTAGCTTGTTCAGAGTTGCAGGTTTAGGTTAGCTTAGTCCTGGGTGCAAAGGTACTCTGGATACAAAACTTGGAAATCACCCTCTTTTTTAGTTTCGTCAGGTAAAGCAGGATCAAAATCTACTGTGGTGACCTCTACTGATTTTTAGTTAGGAGAAGAATACCTCTGTGTAAGAGCAGAATGATCCTAAGGTTAAAGAGGGGATTATCATTCTAAGATATGATTATGAGAGAAGAAATGGTAAAATCTGTTCATCATCTGGCTCAACTCCTGTGTTAGTTTGCTGTGGCATCCCATGGGATTCCACATCTTCAAGCTTTCCCAAGCCAAAGAAATCTATGCCCCTGCTTAAAAAGAAACCCAAGCAGATCTTTTTATCGCTGTATTGAAAAAAAACCCACAAAAACTGACTAAAACCTCTAACACACCCCAAAATTTCCACAATAACAAGCCCAAAACTTCTGAGCTTCCCCTTTCTTTCTAATGCACACAGCTCTTGCAGCAGTTCTCTAACTTCACTGCCAGGCAAGCTCAGTGGTGATTCTTGACTTCAACAGCTGGACACAGATTCTGTGTGAGGTTCAGTGTAACACATGGCCCTCTCTTGGGAACCAAATACCACTGCTAATGCTGTTCCATCTCTGCTGCTCTTTTGAATGTAGCTGCCCATCATAAAATTGATGATCTAATATGTTGTAGCTGGGATAGACAGCACAGTATTAATGAGATTCCACTTTTTTCCAGCAGCATTGATAAAGGTATGTGGAGAGACACCTCTGCCTTTGAAAGTGCTAGCTATCCTAATGATGCATTATTTTTTCTTTATTTTGTCAAGCAATTTGACTTTTTGGTTCACTCTGTGTCCTGGATATCTAGTGAGCCTTAAAGCATACCCAGCAGTCATAGAATCATACAATAGTTTTTGTTCTAAGGCGCCATTAAGGATTGCCTAGCCCATCCTACCCTGGAATGAGCAGGTAGAGCTTCATCTAGGTAACGTTGCTCAGGGCCCTGTCCAACTTGATCTCAAACATTTCCAGGCATGAGGCATCTACTGCCTCTCTGGGCAACTTGTTCCAGTGTTTCATCACCCTCATTGTAATAAAAAAATTTCTTCCTTTCATCTGTTTGAATCTACCCTCCTTTAGCTTGAAGCCATTGTCCAGTTGCAGTAGGGTCTACTCAACAGTCTGTTCCCATCCTTCTTATATGTCCCCTTTAAGTCTTTAATGGTTGCAGTAAGGTCTTTCTAGAGCCTTCTCTAAGCTGAGCAGTCCCAATTCTCACAACAGTGTGTGCCCAAGCTGTCTTCTGAAGCAAACTACAATGTTTTCCCAAGAACAAAAACCTGTGTGTGGTTCTGAGGGTCCTTCACACCAATAGGCCACTTGTTTCTGATAGGTGATGTGGATACAAGCACACCAACTTTGTCTTGCTGTGCCACCACCTCGTAGTTCCTTAGTATTTACCCTTGGAACTTCTCTTTTAAGGATGACATTTTAGTTGGCCTTTTGCCATAAAATATGGGCACAGTGCTGCACTCACCTTTCTTCAGGCACGCTGAGGACAACGTGGTGCTCTACAGAACAATTTCTGCTTTGTATGGATTTGGCTGGTCTATTCCAAAAAAGTTTAGTCCTAACCAGTATTGCTAAATCTTTGTACTACTTTCCCTGAAAGTCCCAGATGACTGGTTGGAGCAGATCTATTTGACTTTTATGTGTACCTGTGTCAATGGGAAACCTACTGAATAAAAAATACTCTTTTTTTTTAGTATAACCTGTGGTATGTCTATGACAATTTTATGTATCTGTCTCATTTTTCTCACTTGGATCAGTGTTTGCACAATTGTATTAAGTAAGCAGAAATATGTTTGGATGAAGGAAAACAATTTATATCTATCTGTAATGATCAAAGTCCTGTAGACAGTAAAAACTGCCAATGATGCAAGTGATGCACTGCATCATTTCACTTGAATCTACTGATAGGCTTCCTGAGGATGTACTGGGATCCAGTAATGCTGGTGATTTGTTTGTCATGTGCAGGTAGGACCATTGGGTGTAGAATATGTGTAACGGCTGTGCTTGAATTCTCTTTTGCTTAATTTCTGCCTCCAATCCCTAGCCTTTAAGCAAAGAAAGGAGACTTGCAGGGTATGAGACTCTAGTAAGTATTTGCTAGTCTTGAAATCCTGGGATCTTTGTACTCCTCTGGAACAGTGCAGATAAAGCCAGTGGAGATAGCAGAAGCAGTATTTTCAGTCAAGAGTGTCAAGCTGTGATACAAGGTTCTGGAGCAGACTAAGGGAGAAATGGGCTGTTTCCAGTTTGTGTTACTGAAACATCCCTTTGGAAAAGAAAGCCCACTGAAATAATGCCTCCTTAGCCAAGGAGCTAAGAGGAACAAAATGTGATTCTTCACATCTTGGGGAATATTGTGATGGAAATGTGGTGTGATGTTCTGGAGACATCTTTTGTTGGGACTTGCTTGAAATTTTGTGATTGTTAGCATATATTAAACCTAAATATGTAGTCTCGTTGGTAATAAACACAGCTGTAATAATCAGTAGATGTGATTGAATTGGCTTCATGTCTAATTTATATGTCATTTTAAGGTTAAAGCATTTATTTCATTGCTGTGAAGAGGTAGTGATATTAGCTTAGAGAATTCTTTCTCACTTTCAATATGGGGCCTTAGGGTTTCTGCAAAAATCATTTTAAAGTTTTCAAGCAGAAGAGAATAGCAACTAATCCATCCATAGAGACCTCTGCATGGAGAAGTTGAAAAATATAGCTCTTTTTCTAAAATACTGCAGTAGCATCCAGCTGCATTGCAGACTCCTGTGAGCTTTGCTTTCAGATGCACTGAAAGTTTTGCAATGTTTGCTGTTGTTTGTAATTTTTGAGTGGGTCAGCGCTGGTCTAAATGTGTTCCTGTTGAAAGCAGTGATAAGAGCGAAGTGGTACTAAGAAAGAGAAAACAAAAAACCGCAGTGAAAAATCAATAAACTGGATAGTTCTTGGAATCTTCTAAAATATTCCAATTTTTAGACCAACATGACCGCTGCTAAAAGTCTATAATTAAACTCCTGTGGATCGCATTGGGAGGCTCTGAGACTGTTCTCCTGCATGTGTATTGAGCACAAGCATGAACCCTACAAGGGACCATGATGTGTAAAATCAATTGAGGTGTCTTAGAGTGGGACAGTGTCTAAAATATGTTACTTGTTTTAAAACAAGCCAACTCTGAAAACTTGATGAAACAGTAATAAAGACTGGGTGCTAAATTGCTTCAAAGGAATTGCAGTCTCTCAAACACCTTCTCACAATGAAACCTTTTATTTGTTTGAAACAGCAAACAATCTGTTGTTACATAATGAATTAGCATCGAACATGTTGCAAAAATAAGGCTGGGGTTTGTATAAACAAAACTGAATCTTTATGTAAATGTTATGTAAATGTGACATTTAACTTAAACTGTTGAAGTGGGGAAGTTGGGATTAACAATGTACAGATCTCGTCATGTTTGTGTTGCAACTGTGAATAAAAACAGTTTATTTTTGTTGCAGGGTGTTTGAGTTACTATCTATGAGTAAGAAATACACTCTGAAACATGAAGTATTTAAAGATTCAGTTCATGCTACTTTTAAATAATTCTACTGAGTATTTTAACAGAGCTGCAGCAAAGGTTACATTTCAGTGTATTGGAAGAAAGTGTGTGCCCAGCAGTCTTGAACCACCTGTGATTTTAAGGATTCTGACTTTATTCTTTGTGTAGTCCAGGAAGTTATCTCACAGGAACCTTTTGTCCCGAATTCTAAGTGCCAGAATTTGGCTGGAATTTACATGTGATTTCAGTCTGAGGGACATTGCAACTTTTATAGATTAAGCAATCAGTATTTCAGAGTCACAAAAGTGAATATATAAAAAATCATTACATAAGCAATGTAACACTTCTTGTTAAAGCTAAGCATGTATAAATTGTCATGACCTAGAGTATAAGTTTACAGAAATCTGCTTAATTGTGTTTGCTTTTTGGTTAATTCTTTTGTATTTTACCCTTCTAACTTGTCTTTTTTCTTCTTCTTGTGGTCCATATTTGTACTTTAGTATGCTAAAGATATGATTGCAGCTTCTAAATAGGAGGATAGGCCTGGTATAAACTTCAGTCTCAAAGTTGTTCTATGTTTTAGATGTGTTGCAGAAACCCACATGCTCTTCAAAGTGGAATTGTTAAGATGTAGACCAGAGCCAGAAAAAAAAAATAGGATGAAAAGAGTACTCTTTTCTACTCCAGCTTCTGGTAAATTAGTTGTATGCAACTCAGTAAATGGCATCGCAGCCTGCACATGCCTCAGATTGGATCATTCATTGTCGCCGGCCCTGCTGCTGCTCTGAGCTCCATCGTCCCGCCGAGAAAGGACCGTGTGACAAACCTCCCGCCCTGTGTTCCCTGCCGCGTGCGGGAGAAAATAAATCCCTCAGTGCCGAAGGCTTTCCCCTTTCTGCCTGGCGGCTGATGCTGTCCTGGGGGAAGGCTCGGGAGCCGCGGTTCGNGAGCTGCTGCTGCCGCCAACACCCCTGGGCTGCGCCGCTTGTCCGGCTGTGCCTGGGAGGGGATCGGGCTTTGCTTTCCCTAGAACGTCTTGGGGAATGACATGGGAGTCCATCAGGCTGCCCGTCTGTTTTTTGGAAGATAGTCCCGTTTTAGGAAACGTGCATTCCAGAAGATGCAGTCTATTATACAATCTCCTCTACTTTTGTGCCTTTTCTTCCCAAAAGCACCAGATCAGACAGGAGGTAGTTCATATAACATACAAGACTCTAGGAAGAGCTGCTCAAAATAGTCTATCTGGCTTAGCACCAGAGAATACAGAGTGATTGCCTTTATCCTGGTGAGCAGGGAAGCTTGCATGCCTTTCTCTTCCTTGGCTACTTTATTGTGTGGCATGTTATGGAGACTGAAGTGGTCTGAATCCTTTCATGAAGATCATGGCTCTTTGGCTCATCTTTGTGCACAGGGTCAGCTTGCTTCACCTTGCCTGGGTCTAGAAGTAGATTTGAGGTGATTGTGATACCACATGTCAAAGCAATATCTCCTTAAGTTTAATCCGGAGTTGTAAACTACAAAGGTTTCTCACATCATGATATCTGGATAGAGCATCATCAGATGCATTATTGAAGTAGAGAGAGAGCATCCATCTTTTATGGGCATGCAGCTGTGTCTGGCAGTTTCAATCAGATTGATACCCTGGTAAACGTGTGGTTGTTAGTATGCAGTCTGCTTTCAGTCCTTATCTCCTGTACTTGGTTCTAGATTCTCTGAATAGTACAGGAGAGTTTATAGGGTTAAGGCAGTCTGTGAGCTTAAACATCTAACTTAGAGCAAGGTGCAAAGAGCGAACATGGGAAACAAATCAAAAAGTGAAGAGGAAAGGATGAAGCAGGAAGTTTGATAACTCATACCTAGTTACCCCTAGATCAGATAATTTTAGAGTTTCTGTGGAGGTGAAAATACTTTGAGACAGCTGAATGGAACCTTCAGACCTTGCTACCAATGTATCTGTCTGAAGCAGTATTGATTTCAGTGGAAAAGCCCAAGCACTTAACACAGTTATTCCCACCACTGATGGTAATGTTGGTGTGTTAGACCTGTAAGCAGGACAAGGGTAAAGTACGCTGTTTGAAAGTGCTGCCTGTGTGGGATGGGAGGTGTTTTAATGATTGTCAAGCTGAATAAGATACCATATTGAAAGCTGTATTCTCTCTGGATTGATGTCCAAGTGGTGTATGGGATTGCTGAGTGCAGCTTACAGGCCACTAGTGTTATGGAAGGCTCTGCAGAGATGAATGCTGTTCTGGCTGACCAGCGGGACTGTGCAGTTCCAGCTTCACTGTAGACTGTGGGAATTTATTGAGATCCGAATTTCACTCTGAAGATGTCCGTGTTTTTTCTTTCCATAGATGAAGCAGGATAACGGTCATCCTTTGTAAAGTACTGGGAGATTTATGGATTAAGAATGCTATATAAGAGCTCGGTGATGTTTAGTATAAGCCCTTTATGTAACATCAAGAACAGATGATAAAACAGGACAGGAAGTAACTATTGGATTTAGACTTGTCCTATCGCAGATATGAGTTTAGAGCTAAAAAAGGAAATACAGTGATTTCAGTCTGTGTGTGCTCTTAATTGCATATATTTAGGTGGGTTATATATGTAGATAGGAAACTGTAGTAAAAAGTGATCTTTTAAGCAGCTCAGATAAAATCAAGAAGGCACGTATAAAATACGCAAGTTAACGTCTTTACAAATATGTGTTGTTTTTGGGCTGCTGTTTAAGGGGAAATACTCCTTTCCTGGCTCCTAAGGAAACTAGGGTATGTGAATCAAAATTTCATGCAGGCTTCCATCTTAGAGGTGACAAATGAATAATTGCCTAGGTTTCATGCTTTTGAGGGAATGAAGGGTCAAAAGCTTGAGGCTTCTATTTATCTTACTGTCTGAAATAAGTGAGTAAAATAACATGCTGTAAGCTTCCTATTCTAACCCCAAAATGTAATTGCAGTACTTCCATGCAGTGCTGAAGAACGAGCTAAGGTCATGGCAACCAAAGGATAATTATTACTGTCAGCTGTCATACGGTTCTTGCTTCTTTTGTCCTGGAGAAGATTTATCATTTTCTGGGAAGCAACATAGCTGAATACTTCAGTAGTTGACTCCTCTTTCCAACCAGCCTCTGCTGCCCTGTTCTGTGTGAATTACAAAATGCCGTTTGCTTGCCCAAGTTATGTGATGTAACACAAAACTTGAAAAAAAACATTAAATAAAGAATCCTGCCTTGACTGATGTAAAGAGAATCAGGATGTATAAGTAATAAGTATTGCTCTACAATTTTTTGTCAATACTAATGCTGTGTAATGAACATTATCTCCTGTAGCTATAGGGATAACAGTATTCCTTGTGCTAGGGCTTTCAGAAACAGTTGTGGTAGATTTAGAGATTATTTAAAATGTATCTAGCATTTTGGTACAATGAATTGCTTTGCAAATCTGGATTAGACTATTGCTCTGAAAGTATTAAATATTGGACATTTACTAGTGAAGCTAGTGAAGTGCAGTAGTTTTATATACCGTCTTCAGTTTTTTGACCAGTGATAAGGAACTGGCGTCAGAATGTGAAGAACAGTAGTGTTTTTCTTTGAGTCACTCATATATATTTATGTGTGTGTATATATATATGTATTAGAAGTCTATGTATATATGTAAATTATATTACCTAGATGGATGGAAATGGAGATTCAAGACAGGCCATGTCTTGCTCAGGTAAGTTTTCCCATTTGAATTCCCTCAGAGTGTGGGAATAACTCAGGGGCAAATATTGTTCAAGAGTAACCTAAGCTGATCCTGCTATGGAGAAGAGATTAGCTGATCTCTGCAAAATTCACAGGTTGTCTAACAGAGTAAGTGTGTTCACAGACAGAAATTTTTGCAAACACAAAGCAACAGTGTTGAATAGGAGCTTGCCTGTAGGATGGTAGACAGGCTGATAGTGTTTAATCTACACAAGTTTCCAGGACACTCTTTGGCTACAACACAGCAGGAAAAATGTTGCATCTTAGAAAAAAGTATGTCTCTGAATGTTATGTAAGTAGTCTGTACTGTACTGCTTGAGTCACCATCCCTGGAGGTATTTAAAAGACATGTAGTCATGGTTCTTAGGGACAAGGTTTGATGGTGGACTCAGCAGTATTGGATCAGTGGTTGGACTTCATTATCCTTTCACAAACTAAACAATTCAATGATTCTAATTAGCTCATTTTGTTGAGATCAGTACTGCAGGACTGCTGTCACCTGTAACTCTCAAAGTGAGCTGTGCTGCTGTGGGATGGGTCTGCATATGGGACCTAAGGCCAAGTGCTGCCTCTTTACTGAATGAGGTTGGTATCCAAATACCAAGAACTCCAGAATACCTCCAGAATTTTCCACACTGGGTTCTCTATATAGAACTTCTGAGCTTTTGATGGCATGTCTGGAATATTCCCTGTACTAGTGGTACTACAAAGTTACTTGTCATTCCTCCTCCAGGCAATAAGAAGCCTAGTTAAAATAAAAGTTTATAGGGGGAAAAATGACCTGATTTAGATGACATTTTTGCTTCAAAGTGCTGTTATACAGAATTAACCTTTCATTTACGGTGATGACTCAAGATCAGAAGAACTTCTTTTGCATTTTAAGTAAATGATTAAAACTGCAACTGTTGAAATGGATAGAGTTGAGAGCAGCCTTTGATGATCAGTAAGTTTTAGTTGATAGCCAAGCAAGAGCTTTTACTTGCATGAGAGAAACCTGCAGTTTTATTGTTGATTTCAAGACAAGGCATCATCTTCTACAGAAAATAAATTACTTGGGTCAAGGGCTTCCTCTGTACACATTCAGCAGGGGTTTGTAATGTTTGTAGGGGTATAAGGTACCTGGTAGCACCAGCGGTGAGTAGATGTCAGTGTGTCTTAGAGCTCCACTGGACAGTCAGCTGTTGAAACAGACATGACATACGATGGGAGCATTCTGTAATGTAGATCTTAATAAATATTTCATTTCTTCGTGTTTACAGTGTTTTGTTTATGAACTATGTAAACAGCAAAATGGGGATGGTTAACAAAGTAACCATGGAAACCTGTTTTATCCTTTCTCCCTCTCTCTGTGGAAACATGTTTCCACGATAGTTATGATTTTTTTCCCCTCAATGTGATTTGAACTGGACTAACAAAATAACTCATAAAAACTGTATTTTAAGTAATTGGTTTTCTAGTGACAACCAGTAGGCCAATATTTGTATGATCAGCATAAAGAGGGATTTTACATTCATTCTCACTGCAAGAATAAAGTACATGCCTCCAAATAACTGTCTGTAACATTAGTAGCAAGCCATGGCTGGACAAAATACACTCCTGTGTTTCTGAAAAATGGGATCTTCCAACTTGTGGTTTTAACACTTAAGTAGTGTTTTAATTTGGAATGAAGTATTTCATACTTTTTGGATGATACAGCCTATTGTCAAAATACAGGCAGCCTTTGCAGAACAAACATGTCTGAATCTACAGAACTGACAAGAAAGAATGTGAAAGGAAATAGTGTTTTATATGAAGACCAGTGTAAGGGTAACTTACCTTTCTAATTAATTCTTCACAAAATAACAATTACAAATAGAAAATGCATATTTTATATAATCTGAGACAATTTTAAGAAACATGCAAGTATGATAAAACTTGGTGATAATGCTTTACATTTGTATTTTAATTCTGGACTATTATTTCAAGATGGTTCTCTGTTAGCATGACAGTAATTAAGCTTAAACTCAGCTGGAAGGGTTAGTGCTCTTTAGTTTTTACTAAAGAGACTTTCTGTTTCAGAAATTTAAAAACAAATTACTTTCTTGGATTAACTTTGTTTCAGTGATCAGATACAACACATCTGTTATCTGAATGCTTTTATTGCAGCTTGACTTCATTGGAGTTGGAGAATAACTTCTAGTAGTCCTCCAGTGATCTATTGTTTATTACAGTACTGCTTGTCCTGGTCTCAGTCTGGTTTTAAGAATAGCTGTTGCCAGGTTTTCCATCACCTTATGTCTCTGGTTTTATGGGCAGCAATCCTGGTTCATCAGAGGTGGAGACCCACCTCTGGAAGATTTTCCCTGCCTTCTCTTGTTCCAGATTTCAGAACTGAAGGTTTGTTGATGCTTTGAACTGTCTGATCAGAGCTTTGCATGACTCAAGAGACATTGTTATAATGAATAATTTTGCAATTTCTTATTAATACTTTTGCCTTTTTATTTTATGGTAGTACAGGGCATTGTCTTATGCAGGTATTCCACTGCCTACAGGACTTGTTATAACAGGTAGTATTTAAGCCCTGACTCCAAGTCAAGAAACTTTATAGAAACCATCTGTATTTCACTTCTGTATGAAAGATCAAACTTGATAGCGATGAAGTGTTTTGTACAGCAGGCAGAAATTGCTCCTGCAGACCAATCTTCTGTTATTTGTACGTTCCTGTAGATGTGATATGCAAGCTCTTTCTTTTGGTTTTTGATTCTCAAGAATTACTAGTGACAAGTTAGCACAGCTATAAGTAAATGAAAAGTTGTGATTAAATTGTCCCTGGTTGAAGGGTCTGAAACATAAGTTCTATGAGGAGCAGCTGAGAGCACAGGGATTGTTCAATCTGAAGAAAAGAAGGCTCAGGAGAGACTTTACTGGCTTCCACAACCATCTGAAAGGAGGTTGTGGCAAGGTGAGGGCTGGTCTCTTCCAGGCAACAGGTGACAGGAGAAGGGGAAATGGCCTCAGGTTGTACTGGAACAGGCTCAAGTTGGATATTAGGAAAAATGTTCTTCACTGAAAGCATGGTTAAGCACTGGAGCAGGCTCCCCAAGGAACTGATTGAGTTAGCATTCCTGGAATTGTTCATAAAACAAGTAGATTTGGCATTTCACAATGTGGTTTAGTTGACAAGGTGGTATTCAGCCAAAAGGACTTGATGGATCTTGTCAGTCTTTTCCAACCTAATGGTTCTATGGTTCTCTGAATTTCTGATTGTAGTCTGTGTAGAAGATTTGTGGTGTATGCCACAAAACTACGGATGTGACACAGTTATACAGAGATTGCTCAAAGAAGATGTGATCTTATTTATGTCACTAAGTCAAAAGATATTTTGATACTAGGAGGGAAGTTACCTGTATTACAGAATATCAATCTTTGTTGTTTTTGGACAGTACTTAGAGAAGGGTGTGAAGGTCAAAGACATGGAGTTCAAATGGACGTGTCAGAAAGTGAGTGTCTAATACCATACATGCCCTTTGTCCATCTCAAAATTATTTTTGTGTCTAACATTGCTGTTTTCAGGGGGACTTTTTTCCTTTTCTTGTATTGAAGTGGGGAAAGACAAAAATTTGGTCCTCCTCAAACTAGGAGCAGTGGCACAAGGTTTTATTAAGTGCTGTCATGTGCATAGAACAAATCAGTGGGGAAGGCCTGAAATTATTCTCAGATTTCTTCCACCTTAACAAAAGGCTCAGAAAGCAATAAGCAGGCAGAAGTGTCTCACTTCAGCTGATAGTGTCTCTGAAGAGTTTAGAAGTAAATTACAAAAAATAATGACAGCTTTCATTAAGGTGCTTCAGCTGTGGAAGTGAATGTGTAGGAGTTACAGGCTTTTGCTGAAACTGGAGGAGCACAGATCATTCTGGGGATCAAACTGACAAATTATTTAATCACAGAAAGTTGACATATCTTTGTGCTCGTTATGCTCAGTGTCCTGGATGCAGCTCCATCCTGATGGGATCATTATCATTTCACTGAAGTAGTACAGATCTTCCAGAACCTGTGCAGGGTGGTCACAGCATCCTGACTCCTCTCCCGTGTCCTATAGAGACACTTGAGGGCAGAGGAGGAAACACTGTTATGACTTACTTTGTAGTTATTAAATATTTCATCATCAGTTCACAGAACTGATCTTTTGACATTTTGATTCCAGTTGATAGAGATAAAATAACTTTTTAAAGCATAGTAACATGAATAACTGTGTATATGTGAGTGTAAATTTTACTTCACTTTCTTATGAATCACAGAATCCTGGCAAAGACTGACCCCCAAGATTATTGAGTCTGATCCTTGACCACTTACCACATTGTCAACTAGACCACAACACTAAGTGCCAGGTCCAGTCATTTCTTAAAGACTTCTAGGCATGGTGACTTCACCACTGCCCTGGGCCGCCCATTCCAATGCTTGACAACCCTTTCTGTGAAGAAATTCTCCATGATTCCCACCTGAACATCCCCTGAAATCACTTTATTGGAGCAAAGTGATTTTTTTTCCCCTCATAACAAAGTTATTTTCTCCTAATAGCAAAGTTATAAATGTCATTATGTTGGGTCAGCATTTTGTGCCTT
>VXBB01019261.1:54651-97729 GCA_013399915.1 Illadopsis cleaveri
TTTTTTTGGTTGGTTGGTTGTTTGTTTTTTTTGTCCTCATAACATATAGCTCCAGACCCTGAAATTGTATCTCTTCCAACATCATGTTTGTGTTGGGATCAACAGACTTTGTTCTGTTTCTGTTTTATAGAAATAAAGGTTTTGCTTCTCTGTGAAAAAACCATGTGATTCTAGCTCCTAATGCTGCCCCCAAGAACTGCTGATGCAAAAGTCTGCCCAGAACTGGATGCAGTAGGCCCTAGTTTTCTAAGAATGATTATTTAAAAATAAACCAGTAATCAAAACATCCCATTGTTCAGGCTCATAAGTCCTCCAAAAACTAACAATGAAATTAGTACTTGCACCTCTTTTAAGCTTCCTTTTTATGCCTGAGTTCAGTAAGGAGCTCCTTGCTCTCAGATGCTGCTTTTGCTTAATTTCTTGTCAGGATGGACCTTTCCAGAGCTTGGAGGAGGTGATCCCTGAATATCAATCAGCTTTCCTGGACCCCTCTTCTCTCCAGGGTTGTATCCCATGAGGTTGTTATAAACAGATCTCTGAAAAGGATGATGTCTGCTCTCCTGAAAGCCAACATTGTGGTTCTGGTTACTGCCTTGGTCCCTCGTCTTGAGATCATGTGTTCATCATCACATGGCTACTGCAGCCCAGGCTGCCTCTGACTTCCCCATCTCTGGCCAGTTCTTTGTTGTTTGTAAGCACGAGGTCCGGCAGAACATCTTTCTCGTTGGTTGCCGATGTTGGGAAGTTGTCATTAACGCACTCCGATGCTGCATTGCCCGAGTGCTGCTGTGGGATCAGGAGGTCTGTAACAGGGACACCCATCCCCAGGCACAGCTCCATGAACTCCAGCTGCTCTTTCACAAGGAACAAGTCCCTGTCCTGGCCTTGCCATGGTGTCCTTCCTGTAGAGCCTGTATCCATCTCTCACAGCACTCCAGTCATGTAACTGCAGAGAATTCTGGCTCCTCCTGTTTGTTCCCTACGCTGTCTGCATCAGAGCAGAGATGTTTCAGAGAGCTACTCAGCCATACTGAGTCCCTAGAGCAGGCTTGAGAACTTTCACTAAAAGACCATTTCCCATTTATTGCTGTCTTTTGAACAAAATATACTGTAAATTATACAGAAATGTATGGCAGTAATCCTGAAACAAATTACAGAAGTGTTTTAAGTCAATATTCTTTTTTGAGCTTGTCTCTTTTTTTTTTCTACATTTTAATTTATGATCAACATTAAGGAGGTATGGGGTTCCCTTTCTATGTAATCAATTTAGTACTAACCCTTACAAAATTGTTTTAGTGATGAAAGCTCCCAAACTGCTCTGTTTAGAAGTGCATTGGATGCTAAACATGACATCCTTTTCTTTTTGTTGGTTTTGCTTGGTTGGGGTTTTTGAAAATCCGTGTGATGTTTGTGAAAAGATGCTTAATCAATGTTTTCTTTTAATACAAAGAAATGAAAGTGATCTCTAAAGAAATGATTTATTCTTTTATATGTAATAAACTAGTCATTATCTGTCTTATTAATTTATTCTGGGTTTGATATCATTCCATCTGTGCTTTTTTGAGTTGTTGCTACTAAACAAAAAGGTATCAATTAAATATTTATATATGAGCACCTGGCAACCAGTTGTGCAGTGTACAGTTCTGCAGATTCGTGAGAAATGTCAGCTCACAAAAGTTATTAGTGACAGCCTGCAGGGAGGGAAGCACTGACGCAGCAATGGTCTTGCAGACCTGATAGAAATGGACAATATATGTTGTCGGTCACTAGACCTAGGAAAGGAATCAGGGAATACAAAATGGAGGAACAATAAGGCAAAATAAACAGGGCAGGAGGGAAATAAAATCTGTTGCTACTATGTAAGTTGTCTGAGACAGTTCTTTGTCTCTGTGGGCTTTGTGCTTCTTCCTTTTCACTGTTTCTGTAAGCAAGGTATTAGAAAGGGAAGATAAGAGCATCAACTAGTCCTGTCTGACTGAAGGCACTTTATTATTTTGTCATACCTGCCCCTTTGCTGGTTGGAGGTAAACAAGACTAGAGGAGATTTTTTCCTCAATTGCCATGGGGTTAGGAAGAGGGGAAAACAGGACTGTGCATTATTTCTGTTGCATACACAAATGACTCAGAAAACATAGTCTAAAGGGATTTGGTGCATCCAAGAGCAATGGGCTTTGATTCCTCTTCACTGTACAGAAATCATAGTCACAACATGTACAAGTAGGCTGAGAATTGCTGTGGTTTGCTTGTAGAAGCACCTCCTAACTCATGCTGCCAAATGGTAAATCATAACACTGGGCATTGGAGAAGCAATTCCTCTGTATTTAGGGGAAGAGTGAAATGATGGGGAGTAGGAAGATGGTGCGTGGATTGAGTTCTGACAGCGTGTCAGGCTGGCCTTCTTGGAGGCAGATGGCATTAAAATGTCAGAGCATTAAAATAAGCATGTCAGGAATAGGATTGGGCATGTAAGAGGTAATTATTCTACGGAAAAGTGATATTTTTATGAAACAGATTCTGAGAGGATTTAGGATGGTTGCTGCTGTAATTAGCTATGTGAAGCTTATCACCATGTCTTTCATCCCTGGCAGGAGACTGCCACAACCACTTCAGTTGACAGACTCAATTATTTAAATAAAGGCAAAAATGAATGGATCTTCCAATCCTACCTTTATGATCTGGGAAAGGAAAACCTTTGCTTGGAAAAGGTCTTCACTCTTTTTGTGTTATTCAAGAGCTACTCTGAAATAGGTTGCTATTGTTGATTTAGATAAGAGTATTGTTCCTCAGCTGATGTTCATCATTTTTGCATCATTTGCTGTTAAAGCTGGACCATCTATTTTTTTCATCTTACCTAAACTGATGGCCGTACTCAACATCGCAGTCATAGGTGTCTGTGTATGAAGGTAAAAGTACCCTATAATATGCTGCCTATAGATGTTATTTTTTTTTCTAACACAACCCATTGAAGGGTATGGCTTTGTATCTGAACTTAAACCAGTATTTTGGCTGTCAGTTGTCCTCCCAAATAGGTGCAATGGGATAGTTGTTTTCAGCTGTGATTGTCCACTTTTCAGTAGTCTGGCTACAAAAAAAAAAAGAAAAAAAAGCTGTACATCTAAATTTCTGGGGCTCAATTCATCCTACGTATTATGATGGCTTTTTAGGCCATCTTGTGTATCTGCTTGCTAAATCCTTGTTTTGAGACAGTATTCCTTCCTGTATGGTGAGGTCAGTGCACTGGCTTGTGTGACTATCTTCTGGACAAAGAAAGGAATCTCCCTGTCCCTGCATCCATAGGTACTGTGGATGATTCAAAAGAATTGTATAGAATTCATAAGTTAATTTAAGATTTTTTTCTGCAGATGGGTCTTGTGTTACTTCATTATTTTTAGTATAAGGACCTCAATCTATTCGTGACTGTAACATTGGTCATTTAAAACCACCCAATGTATCCTAAAGAAGGGAGCTTTTAAGCAATTACTGAATTAGCCTGAGTTAGTTTAATACAGTGTTCACATCTATTGCTTTTACTATGGAGTCTATACATAATTGAGGTAGAAACTTGCATAGTCTTTCAGTTCCTTTAAAGCTCTCTGTATTAAACCGTCTGGGAAGTCCTCCAGTACTCCTTTGGTACCTTTTGTGGTATGATGCCAAAGTTTTCTAATGTGATTTGAAGTGTACATCTAATGAATAGAATTGTAAAAAATTAAATTTAGTAAGTTTTGATTGTGGGGAAAAAAAAGCGCATTGCATCATGTTTCCCTGATATGCGATAGACAATTTGAGGCAGCCAATATTACCATCTTCTGTCTCTTTGCTGTCAGTATCAAATTTTGCCTTAGCTTTTTCACACATTTTTGAGGCTCTTTGTCTAAGAAATGAAAACTTCTTAGGAAAATTACTGAAACTTTTGAAAAGCAATTAGTTAGATCTGTCTTTCTCTTTTCGTCATTCTAAGTCAGATACGTTTTTTCATAACTTTTATAATTCCTGCCACTCCTGACTTTTAGGTTTGCCCATTCACTTCACCTGCTTAGTGCTGTGATGGCTTTCTCTAGCCACTGTCTTGAACTAGTTCTTGATGGTGATGGTAAAATACAGCAATAGCATGGATGACCATTAATTCCAACTAATTACAGTATCTGCTCCATGTCAATCAGCCCTACCTGGCATTTTCCCCAGTCTGCTTTCTCAGATCCCAAAAGTCCACCTCGTTTACCTCCGTGTAGGTGGCTGGAACAGACACGGCACTGATGGACAGCATACATGGCGTTGTGGTTGACCTGAAGGCACTTCTTACATCCCTGCATTTCCATGGCATCCTATGGGAAGTGTTCCTTTGATGCAGTTCGAAGTTCCTCTAAAAATATCTGTGTTGAGCTATGGGTACACATCAAACACACACGGAAATACTGAAAATGTAAACTCCTGTGGTTCATGCAGGTTGTCCACTGTTACTCAGTGCTGTGGCTTGTTTGAGTGGGATAATGGGGGCAAGCTCTGCTCATTTTGGCAGCCGAAGGTGATGCATGTTTCCCTGCCTCCCAGGGTAAGTGTTTAGATGCAGTAACAAATTGCGAACAATTGGCTTTACCCCTGGAAGGGTGACTTTGAGGATGGTTCTTATTATCCTTGCAGTGGATTGATTTAGGTTGTTTACAACCTCCTTGTCATCTTTGTTTTCTCCTCTGGTGACATATTATGTTCGTAGGCTGTCATTATGCAATGTTTCATATCTATAGATGGCATCCCTATTTTCATACATAGTTACAAAAGTATAATGGGAAATATAATAAGCAATTTCCTCCTGCGGTGCAACCAAGTACTAGCTTATATGAGTCAAATGTCAGGGGAGGACAGGACAGGATTTGGAACTAGATTCTGGGGCAACACTGCTTATTTTTGTTTAGTGTTTTGTATTTTTTCACTGATTGCTTTTTATATCGTGCAGACAGTCTTGATAGTCTCTAGCTTAGCTATCTTCAGCAGCACAACCTAGCGTGTCCTTGAAACCTTGTTGCACTCACAGAACACTTTGTCCTTTTTAAACTTTTTTTGCTGAGAACCTTTGTTTCTGGATAGAGTGCCACCATGTGATGATGTACATGGAACAGTCCAGTTGGTATTGAATACTGAATTCTTTTTACTACCATGGGCCACTAACATTCTGTATACTTCTACCCTACTCGGTACTAATCAAGTTCAAATTTTGGGCCCTGTGGGGCTGAGAGACACAAAAGATTTCATTGTGAAGATGTGGAAGGCCAGCCCAAGTCAGCAGCCCTGACCGTCAAAGATAATGAATCTTTCTACATGCAGGTTGAAGATTGATCTTTCTAGGAGTTTAATTCATTTGGTTAAAAATCACATCTTGATACTGAACACCTACCCAAACTAAGGGCCATATTATCACCTTTTTGTACATGCATTTTGGAAAATGTATGCAGTCTCCCTTTGTGCCATACTGCTGTGCTGTATTGCACACACATTTTTCCCTCTCTGATGAGTGAGCAAGCCACAGGGTATGGTGGGTTTAGTTTTGGTTTTTTGTGGGTTTGTTTGTTTGTTCATAGATACTTTGTTTTTTAAAAACCCAACCAGAATGCATTCAGATAGTGTAGTGATGGGTCTAGGATAAGCGGTTTTGTAGAACAAGCAACAATGTTTGAAGAAGCACAGACTGTTTCAAATAAAATACAGAACATTTACCAGTGCTTGAAATTGACTTTGGAACAAACAGAAATCTTTTGAGTATTGTTTTGAATAGATATAGTATCCTATAATCACGCATGACTTGCAGAGAAAAAACTATGTTAAAATGACATTCAGTGTAACTTTCTTGTGTGACAGAACAGAATCTGCATTTCAACCATGACAGTTATGACAAATCTTGTTTAATTTGGTATCTGACTTAATATGGCTTTCCATGTATCTATTTAATCCATCAGTGTACGTAAAGCTTTACTGAAACCCATTAGATCAGATTTCATTTTTGAAAGGTATTTTCCTATGCATTTTAAGACTGATTGCAGCATGGCAATTTATCTGCCTTGAAAGTAGCTTTCCCGAATATGCAGAAGAAAATAATATATCTTTAGAAAAGTCTAGAAATTTGTTAGAAAAAATCTTTAGCATGAGACACATCAGTGGAGAATTCATAGATGAGCTGAAGGGTCTAGCGAATAAAGAACTACTAGCTGTGTTCTTCCTATGTGTTCTTTCACTCCCAAAGATATATGTGTTCATATATTTTAGACTTAAATCACTTTCTAATTTCCAGGTGCTGCACAGATTTTAATTAGTGTCTCACCTTGTTTCCAGTCAGCTCATTCTCACTGGGTCAGAACACATTATTCTTCAGTATGCAATGTTTCAGCATAATCAACTTTCAGCTTGCAAACAGTCTAAAATCTGTTCTTCCTGCTGTACATGCAGTTATTTAGAGTTATACATGGCAAGGTCAGTTGCATTTCAATAATTATGATATAATTTAAAAGCATAATTACCATATGGGTGGTAAATCCATTTCCATCTTTATCGGTCAAATGTCAAATTTTGAGGATACACCTGATTTCTGTCTCTCATTCCTTCTTCACTCTGCTTTAATTTTCATAAATTGAGTCTTGTATTTTAGTTGTATAAGAAGAAAATGATGCTGAAAAGAAACAAGAGTATGTTGGGTTTTTGTCCTTCTGCAGATCATCTCCACATTGAATTCTTTTCACAATCTTTTCTCCATTTCTGCAAACCTGCTGATGAGCTGAAGGGAGGTGCTTGCAAATGGTGCCATCACAGTTTGACTGATCCTTACCTGTGTTTGCTTTGAAGTGTGAGTTCAATCACTTAGCTATTAGATGAAGCTGATGTTAAAACTTTGAGTCTATATGAAGTGGTTTGAGGAGTTTGTTTAGTCATGTTATTTCTGTTGTTAATTTCAGACTCATGATAACTTCAGAAAGCCTAGGATTTGAAGGTGGACATGTCAAGCAATTGTTTTCATATTATAATAGAAATCAGTGGAGAATATTTGACGACTTGGATTTTTTGCATATGTGATCATCCCTTGCCAGCAGCAAACACAAATGAGAGGCAGTACTTCATGCCTACCTCTGAACTAGTCAAGTGCTGTCAGTAAAACATTCTCTTCTGTCCTAGTTTGGGACAGATTTGGAAGGGAACTTCCCAAAGGGATGTTTCCCTAACGGGCAGTATTCAGCAGCCCTTCCCCAGCCAGTTCAGGAGATAATCTCCTTAGGGAAAAGTGGAAAAAACTGTTAGTTTTACAAGCATTCCCAAGCATGAAAAAGTGAATACTATTAAACAATGAAACGTCTTGTTGTTCTGAAGAGATGGCAAATTCAGAAAGTCCTTCTGTGGTGCAGAGAAAGAGAGTCCTTTTGTGGGGTGTGGCTCGGCTCGCTCAGTCTCTTTCAGTCCCTCTGGGGCTCAGAGCAGGTGTCCAGGCTGCAGAGCAGCTTAGGGGGGGAGCCCCTGGGTCACTGTCCTGGTGTTCTGGACTGGAGAGAAGCCGAACAATTCCAGAAAAAAAAACAGCCCTGGAAAAACCTTTCTTGCCATCGCTAATGAGGAAAACCAGCAAAAAACCAAGAAAAACTCCCCACTTCTCTCTCTCTCTCTCTCTCTGCAGTGGAGAACTCAGAGAGCACTGCCATGAGCTCAGAGAAAGCTGAACCCTTATCTCTATATTTTGAATACAGCGTGAAAAAATTGCAGCGCTTCCCCGCTTTTCTCTCTCTCTCTCTGGGCCTAGCTTTAAGGTACAAGACCCATTTCTGAACAAAAAGACAGATGATGGGGATACCAGCATCATAAAATCACCCCCAGGACATTTTCTTCCCTTTTCTCTCTCACATGTACATGGAGAAATTCACATGAAGTTAGTGGAATGATGGCTGGCAGCATACAGGCCTTGCTGTGCTCCTTAGAGCTCTGGTAAGCCCAGAACAGCATGACCTGGCAGAGAGATACTAAGACTTCCTCAGAAATGAAACCAAGGCAGCCTTTTAAAACCCTGCCCTGGGCTTACTGGTTTCCTGCCGAAGTGTGAGATAGGCTGAATGTTGAGTCAGGGACATTGGATATTGTCTTGAGGACAGTAGAACTGCACTGTGCAAGTCACGATGCTGTCCTAGTTTGTGACTTTTTCCAGAGGCAGGGATGGGATAGTTGATTACTTTGCACTAAGTGCTGGATCAGTCTGTGTGCTTTAGATTTGGTGAGTTGTATTCCTAAAGCAGTTTGGTTTCTGAGAGATCCTGCAGGCATGGCAAATAAGAGACAAACTTGCAGGAGTGAGTATGTTGGAAAAAAGTACTGTCTGTGCGGTCCAGGAGCCTGTGAGAAACAGAAAAAAGTGCTGTCACTTATTACTTGTTTAAAAAGAGGGTGAATATATGAATGGAAAGTGTCTTGGATCACTTGAAAAGGTTTGGGAAGTATGTTATGGAAGTACATGTGTCTGTTAAGCATGTACATGCTATCCAATTAAGCAAGGCAGGTCTGTGTCTAGCATGGGATCAGTAGAGTTTGAATACGCCATTGGATTAGACTCACATGACTTGTCTTGTTCCTTCACATAATGGCTTTCAGAGCCAGTAATGGCAGAACAGGATTTGTACTGTAATGATTTTGTCTGAACTTGCAAAATGTTAAAACCTAAATAGCGTTATCAACTAGAAAGTTTTGAAACATGGACAGGACAGGCTTGTGTCACATGTCAAGCACTCTGTACAGGCTGCTGCCTGATTTTGGATACTATCTACAGTCTGACATGGCTATGTGGTGTTGTTGATCCTTGCAGGATTATGTACAGAGAAGATTAAATGCTTGGATTCAACAAAAGGTTCTTTGCTGTTTTATTTCTTGCTATAAGGAATGTGGAAAGAAAATGCTTTCTTAATTACTGAATCTCAATGACTAGACTAGAAGTGATCCTGAAATAATGCTGGGATGTTAATTTTCCACATGTTTGGTTCACAAAACCAAAGACTGATCATAAATATGTTTTCTTGATAATTTTACCTTTCAAGAATTCTGAGTTAAAATGTGTGGTGGTTTATCATATTGCTGTTTTCCTTTAGAAAGTGAAAAAGCATAGCAAAAGCAGCTGAAAGTAGAAGTTGGAGAAGAATGTCCTTGCTATTGATTTAAACTTTACGTAGTCAGCAAAACAAGAGTCACAGGAAGAACAGCTAGGCTACCATCACAGAGTGTATGTACTCAGATTTAATATTGAACTCTATTAGCAAGGTTAAAAAATGCTGTATGACAATTATGAACAGGTTTTCTTTCTCAGATACAGCTAGCAAAGCTGTATATTTGTCCTGTGCAAAGATCCTGTTGAACACAGGCGTTATCATTGTGGAGAAATGTGTATTATACAACTGGAATTACATCTAAAACTCAGTTTATAATTTAAATGTTGCCTGCATTCACCAGGAGCTAAAAATCGCCTCCAGTACTTAATGGCAGCAGCCCTGCTGGAAATCCTCAACTTCTGCCAGCAGTGGATGTTTTAGAGGTTGTAACACCAACTGTTACTGGCTTTATGCTCTCCCCTATAGCTTTAAAGGGATTTTGGAGCTTGCTTCAATGAGTCCATGTTCAGATCCTTTGATTTCCAACCTTTCTCATCATGCCAGTCAGGAGCAGAAAAGCCATTGCCTACTGAGATCTCAGGAGCAGCCCCAGCAGCTTGTGCATTCCAGCTCGGAGGAGAGGTGATGAGGGAGTGAGAGAATAACGGCTGTCCAAGAGGGATTACCTCAGGAGGCTCAGCTTGTCCCATAAAGGCACAGAGGAGAGTCTGAGGTGCAGAGAACAGTACTTGTGTGTTTGTTCTTTAAGGAAAATTGGAGCTTAACACTGATACCTCACAGCTTAGCTGCGAATTTAGTACCATGCCTGTGCTCAGAAGAGGATTTAACTGGCAGCCTTAATGTAAAGGGCTGTGGTTTAGTTTGCACTGTATTTTCTATTTTGAGACTGGATGTGGCACTTGATACCATGATCTAGTTGAGGTGTTAGGGCTGGGTTGGACTCGATGATCTTGAAGGTCTCTTCCAACCTACACATTCTGTGATTCTGTGATTCTTGATGGTTTCTCTATCCTATGGAGATAATTACTTCTCAGTAAATATGCAAGTAAAAATATCAATAGGTTGTGGACGCATAGTAAGAGTAAACATGCAGGAAGGCTTAGAAGATGAAAACTCTTCAGCCAGGTCCAGTGTATGAGATGAGAAAATCATTGTATCTTGCATGTGATACTAGGTTTTTATAGTGAAGAGTTTTTAACATAGGAAACATTGGTTTTAAATATAAAATGGAAATCCTTTAATGCATGTGCTCTGGAAATTGAACTAACATTCAAATGAAAAGAAATATCTGTCAAGTTCACACTGCTAAATCCAATCTCCAGACTAAGTTAGTGGTAAATTAATATATTTTTATCCTGCTGCTTTGCTAAATGTGTGCTCTTCTTGATGAACTTTACCCCTGGATCCACAAACCTCACAAAAGATGCAAGGGTCCAGGCAAAGCATTTGTGTGAATACATATAGAAAAGGAAGCATAGATATACAATTATTTAATGCTTTTTCCTATTGAAATAGCAGTTAATTGTAGCATGATCTCTGTAACTGTGAAAGGTCAAAAAATCTTTCTGGTTCTTCAATCCTCACATTTTGAAAATATTTCGTTTGGCTAATTTTAGGAGTAGAGGAAAAGGTGCTTGGAAATGAAAACAAGTACCTAATCCAGATCCTCATCCATCTGAAACTGATGAAGAAAATCTTGTTGACAATAAAAGAAAATATGGTCTGGCTTTTTTCTTTTAGGAGCAAATAAACTCATCTTACTTCTCACTGTACAGGATGGAATGGAGACTGAGACAATCACAGAATTGCCAGATGGTCACAAGAAGAGGATGGAGAGGACTGCTGTTGTGGGACTAGAGGATATTTAGTTTGTAGAAAAAGGTGAGAAACAAGTGAAGGCAGCTTAGCATTACTAAAGGTCGAATGTACAAGCAGGTAAAAATGAGAAAATATCATTTTACGCCCACTCAACTTCACATTAATTCTCACTGAACATTAATAAACAGTACTGTAGTGATGGATCATAGTTATCAATCTCTGCAGTGGTGCTGTCAAACAAAACATTTGCATTGTAAACAGAAAATGTTCCAGGATTTTGTCAACATGCTTGACCCCACATAATTACATTTGGCTTTTTTGTATTCATGAATCCTATGCATATGGCTCTGCTCTGCCACTGTCTGAGCTCATAAATGAGAATTGTGAAGTTTAGGTAAGAGGCAGGGGAGAATGGGAGACTGCTCCTTAAACTGGCTGAGCATTTCTAGTCTGCTTCGGGGCAAAGATTCAAATCACTGGTGAGGGTACACCTGAAATTCAGGTACCTTTCCATTGCTTCATAGCTTTTGGTCTCAGCCAGGAGCTGATGGATGCCATAGCCCCACATCCTTCCTTCTGAAGTCACCTGTCTGTGGAAAGGGAAGGTGCTCTTGGAGGCAGAGATGTGCTGCAGTGTAAAGGCAGAAAGCTTTGGGTAATGCTCAGCTTGCAGCTCTGCAAGTTGAGTGATACCCTTGTGGGTAATGGCCTGTGACTGGGAAAAGCCATTTGCCAGTGAAGGACCACCCTCTGCAAGATGGTGGAAAATCAACTGCTGAGAGCAGTGGTTGCCTACTGCCTTCCAGTTGAGGCTTGAGTCAAGGACAAATGTTCCACCACCATCCAGCATCACCCATGGTTTGGGGTGCAGAGCTTCCTGTTTGCTTTTAGTGTGGTGGGACATTGTCTGTTTGTTTGTGCATGCACTTTTTTTTTGTCATCTTCACTGCCTCATGGCAAAACTGCAGTAGGATGGAGGGATTTTATACTGTCTGATTCTCTCCCAGGTGTGGAGTTTTCAGCCCAAGGAGGTACTTGCATCCTGTTGCTGAGAGGTAGCAATAATTGAATATTGAAGCAGTTTAAATGCTTTGTTCAATATTTGGTGAATAATTCAAACAGTTTAAAACCTAATCCATAGCTATCTTACCATTATATTCTTTAGGTTGCTGGTTAGATTTTAACTGACAGATTTGTTTTTTCTTGACTTTTTCAGGGAAAATAAGTCCGTTTGGCACTGATTCTATTTAACTCTTTGAAGCTCCCTTACCTCTTTGAATGCTGTTTCTTAGCTGGTTAGCCCTCAGTCCTAGGGATGAGGTGAGCACAAGCTACTATTTCATAGTATGTTCCCAAGTACCACTAGGAATTAGCTAAATAGTTCCCAAGCTGGATGAAATTTTCTTATTCTTGTTGGTTACCCCCACTTTTGAAGAAAGAAAAGGAGTTTATTTGCTTTTTACAGTCTGTTGAAATCTCAAGAAGTGGAAAACATGAAAAAACAAGCACTGGTGACCCAATGTGTAAACCAGATGCTTCCTTAAATACCTTTCAGAGAATTTCATCAAGGCACAATGACTAGAATGCTACTGACATCCTTAATGGTCTTTAATCTGTTTTCTTTTCTGGCCTACATCTGTACCTCACAGTTAAAAAAAAGTGAAGTTGAAAAAAGTGAAGTAGTTTTGTTGATTCACCCTCTTGGTGCTTTTCATGAGGATCAATGCAAAATCACTATTTTATTAATCGTTATTTGTTCTGTCTTTCTAACAAAAAGACTACCTTTAGACAACTGGAGAGATAACTCAGTGTTGTAGCATGATGAGATGATTTATGGTACCTTTTCTACTTAACTTTCCATGACACCTTAACTGATGATTTTTCCCTGGCACTTTTACCATTCCCTTTTCCTTGAGTATGCACCTGGTTTTTGTCCCCTTTTTTTTTTTTTTTTTTTTTTTTTAACTGTTTCCCACCCCTATCCTTTCATATATATTTAAATTTCTGGCTATAACTACAGCATTTCTTTCTCAAGTTCTGCCTTGGCATTGGAATAATTTCTTGCTGTATGTTTAAAACTTATCAGTTTGTTTAGCTCTAGCCCCTGTTGCTACTGACTTCACAGGAACTGCCTTTCCACTTAAGTTTTAGTTTTGAGTGCACCCTGTTCCTGGTGGTTGTTAGCAGAGTATGTCTATTCTTTCTTTACAAATGAGAAAAAAGGAGATCATCATTATTTAAAGGTGCTACTTCAACAGAACTAACTGTTTTGGTTCACTTTGCTTAATTAAATTTATGTTCATTCTCACTTGTATAACAATTAGTCAACATAGATTTGGGCTGATAAATGTGTATTGTACCTGCATCAGAGGTGATTTAACTCTGCTGGTGTTTGAAGGGTTTTTGACACAGGCTGGAGAGAGTAGAGAAGTTCTTTATTGTGGAAGGTGCTGTATAATCTTAAGTGATCCCAGCTTTGCCTAGACATCTCAATGCCTTGGCTGTACTTCATAAATAGTCATTTCCCAGAACTGCAAAATGCATTTTCTAAGAAATGTGAGCTCAGGAGAGGTGAGTGAATTACTCAGTTTGGAATAATGTCAAAAATCTAACTCTTCCAACTTTGCACATGCAGTTTGGAGGAATATGTAATGCTATGCTTTCCTTAAGCAGATACTTTGATACTCGTCAAGTTTCCTGCCATATTTGTGCAATGTCTCCTCTGTATTTCCACTTTTCAATAATTACATGCCTTTATTTCAGAGATCCATTGAAGTGCATTTTGTTGATGTTGGTTTATAATTTGAAAATTGTAATACTTACCAAGTCTTCACTGACTTTGGGACTTTGAACATTATTCTGGTCACACACAAATTTGTATTTTTGATGCACCCAAGTGAAAGTCTTCTGACATCTTGATTTCTGTTTGTCTATAGAACTATACAGCCCAGTGAAGCAAAGGTATTTCATGGTTTGGTGAAACTGCTGTGTGGTCTGTGGATACTAACAATGCCCTTTGACATGCATGTGTACAAAGGGATATAAAAATGCAAAAGAATCATCAAACTCTCCACAAAGGAGTCTGCAAAGATTAAACAGTCTTTCTGTTACCTAGCAAATTTTAGAGGGCTATTCAACTTTATCACCTTGTCTCCAAGCAAAAATGGTTTAATAAGGAAAATAAATAGGTTTTGTTGTAGTGACTGCATTTTGTGCACTCCTTTGACAGAGGCATGCTGGAAAAGGTGGCTGTTAAGTGCATGGTGATGAGTGTATTTTAAACATCTGAATTCACACATGCGGCTGAATCCACATTTTTTCTGACTTACCTGGCATACTAAGATTAGCAGAATGGCTAAATAGCTTGTGCTTACACTTTTGGAATTTAAATCAGCTTTCTAAGAGACAGGAGAAAACACAGCACTTTATTCATGGCATGGTCAAAGCAACAAATGACACATACTTAACAGTTTTTCACTAACTGTACCACAAACAATTTGATATGTGCAGTCAGATGCAGAGGAAGAACTGGTCTCTGTTGCTTCAGCTGTAGTTGGAGACTACTGTAAAATGTGCTGTTGTGAATGTACTCTTATGAAGAGAGGGGAGATGGCAAGGGAAGAGATTTGTTGCAAAGGGTTTATTTGTGTGGGAAAAGTATGCCTATGCAGCCTCCAGCTGAGGTATGCAGGGTTCTGAATTTGAGCTGGGCCCTCTGATGTAGAAATAGTCCAGATTATACACTTTCTAACACAGTTTGAAGTATTAGAAGACAGGCATTCTTTATTACAGTGCTGGACACATTTGGAGGATTTTTCCTCTGATTGAATGTGTGTTGTGAAACTTTACAACAGTATTTAATCCATTGTGATCATACACATTCATTACAATGTACTCCCTAGCTAATACATAAACATCCCTTTTCCTAGAACTAATTTACATGCCTCTGCCTCTTGCTGGAAGTCCTTTTATGGTCCTAGAGGGTCATCTAAAGGGGTCTAAAGTGGTTATATTTTTTGAGAGCCCTCAATTTTGTAAGTGGCATTGCCTTGGACTTCTCTTAGGGCATGCACTGTTGTTTCTTGTTATGTAACAACTTTGCCACAAAACCCACTTAGGTTCCTCATTATCTGTTTATCCACTCTTTCCAACTACATTTAACATCCTGTGTGTCTACTTTTACATTCTTGAATCGAATTAGTCTTTAAGCTCCAATTTGCAGCTTCAAGGGAACTGAAAGTTTCTATTCTCTGTGTTGTCTGTCAAGTTCCCCATTTCTTGAGACTGTGTGTTTTTCAGACAAGTCTCAATACTTCATTTTCCAGCACAAAGTGTTACAACATCTATAACATTGAATCGTAATACAAGCAAGCACACGTACTACAATGATTACAATGACTGCCAGGAGTGCATTTCATAGCAGTCTCTAATTTGGTAGCCATGAAGTAAGCCAATCTCACCAAGAAGAATGTTCCTCTTTCTGCTAGTCTTCTGTTGCTCTTTCTATCAGGATGATTCCTGTGTGTTGGGCTTCAAAACCATCACTGATGTAAGTGCAGCACTCCTGTCCTAAAATAGCATGCATTCCTCCCTGGCTAGCAAGCAGATAATCTAAGACTATGCAGTTCTGTACAGCCTTGAATCTTTGAATATACTATTTCTGTCATCTTGGAGCTAATCACTATCTTTCTTAAGTGTTTTAAAGACTTTTCTGCACTTCAGTATGTAAACTGGTGCTCTCTGTCTACTATTTTTCTCATAATTGTCTTGGGAACTATTACTTGTCCAGGAGGGGTGACTGCCTATCCACTGGGGCAAAATCAAGCTTCTAATGCTTCAGTTAACTGACAATCTTTTGCACTATATTCTGGCTTAATATCTGGTAGACAAATCTCTTGTTGCAGAACCAAAATGTGGATGCCTTTTTCTGCAGCCTCTTTAGCCTCCCTATCAGCCAAGTAATTTCCACACTTAGGCCCATTTCCACATTCTATTTGTCTGGTGTGTTCTGTAGTGCCTACTTGCAATTTCAGCTGGTTTTTGTACTGCTTCCAATAAGTGTAATGTAAGTGTAATTCCATAATGTTTGTGTCCCATGTTTGATTGATGTACCTTGTGCTGATAACAAATCCCTCTCCTTCCAAATTGCCCTGTGAGCATGCACTACACCAAAAGCATACTTAGAATCCATCCAGATGTTTTCTTGGAATGCCTTAAAGTAACCAGCCTTCTATGCTGAAACATCTTACTTTAGAGCCTTAGATTCGATTACCTCACTCAGGGTAGTTACCATGTATTCTGACCTGTGTTTTCTGTTGCAAACAAAGCTGCTTTCATCCTAGTATAGTTCTCAAACTGGATCCTATATTGGGATATCCTTTAAACCTGGTCATCTGGAATAAACTTCAATCTTTTGTAGGCAATCATCTTCTGGAGTAGTCTTTACTTCAGTGGCCGACAGAAACATAGCAGGATTAACAATAGAGGTGGGTTTGAGGACAGTGGTACCTTCTTTTATTCTAATTTTCTAGTTAGTCTTTGAGCTCTATTTTGCAACTTCAAGGGAACTGAAATTTTCTCTGTGTTGTCTGTCACATCCAGTGTAAGAGCTGGGAGAAATAAAGAAAATAAGTGAGGGAAAAAATTCTTTTGTTCATGGTGTTACTTATACATTATGTCTTAGGGCACAATGAGCAATTCCTGGTGCAGAAAGCTGGACTGGAATATCTGCATCTCTCTGAGTAATGTCCTAGCCACAAACTTGTTTTTTCTTGCATATTCACTGTTTGAATCTCATTTTCTTTTCTTCCTGGTGGCAGCCTGGTAACAGACAGCTGGAGCACTCCTCTGAGGGGCAAGATATGTTGGTCTCCCTGGCAAAGAGCCTGACCTCTACCATTTTATATGCAGAGAGTGACAGTGCTATTAATATATCCCTCTTCTAGCTGTGTTTTCAAAGGAGTATATAGCCTGCTTGTTGTGCTGCTGAGCCTGGATATCATCAGCACGTGGTAGGTGTATTGTGAATATCAGGAGTGAATTGGGCCCCTGAGGGGAGTTAAGTTCAGAAGAGCCTCAGGGAACTCTGCAGGCTCATTATAGGGGGAGGCAGGAGTGCCTCCTTCCCAGCTCCATCTGTCTGCGGGGGACACAGCCCTCTCCCACCCAGGAGCTGAGCTGTAGGCACTTAACTCTAGGTTGTTTTGGCAATAAAATCTAGGCTTCTGCTGTTAGCAAAATGTTTGGGGTGCTGGTTTGAACTTAGTGCTGTAACCAGCCTTTTGGCTCTTTGGTCATCTGGAAGCTCTGCCATTTCCATTCCAATCAAAGGCAGCTGACTGGTAGTTTTGCATTTGAATTTGACTGCAAACAGGTGGTGGTAGGCAGGGTTTCTTTCTTTCCTAGATACAGCTGGAAGAAAACTAAACACAGCAGTCCATCAGTAATGAAACTTTTTTCCATTAGAAGGAAATACTATGATTTAGATTAAAATTTCATTTGAAATAAATGAATCTCTTTGAAAACATGAGCTTCCTTGCAAGAGTGAATTCAAAATGATTTATTCGGTATTCTGCAGTTATCTGCCCTTTGACATATGGACTTAACGCATCATTTTTTGTGTTGAATGCAAGGGAAAAAAGGCACTTCAAACACTTCTCGTTTTTTTCGGAAGAAACTTCACACTCAGTCTTTGCTGGGAAACATGCTAACAATTGTGAAGTGAATGAGAATTCAGGTCATATTTGTAAAGCTGAGTGTTCTTGCATATGAATATTCTCATTAGTGCTTTGTAGACCAAATGGACTTAATTTCTCATTAAACATTTTTGTGGTAATGCAACAAGACTTGCCTGCAGCCAACATCAGCTTAAATATTTTAAAGAGTCTGCATTTGTCCAGGTCTCTAAACATCAGGTTAAGCTGGTGAGGTGAGAGAGTCTTATAGCACTTAAAAAGCTTTGCCAATGGCCAGCAAAATTGTTAGACTGTGAGAAATGGAGTTTCACAGAACAGGGCTTAGTCTCCTGATGGAAACTTTGCAAAATGGTATTCCAAATATCTCTGGTTATTTCCTTATTTCAAGTGCAAATATGAGTGGCTCAGCCTTCAAAGTCATGTTTATGGGAGATGTTTCTGTGATTTAAAACAGATTTATTCCTGTAGGACCCAGTTTTGCAAAGACTTACAGGTGTGCTTGATTTATGCATTGTGCATAGCTCCATTCAAGTCAGTGACAGCTTGAAGTGACAAAGCAGGAATCATGAGAACTCACCCAGAAGTAAGAATTTGCAGAGCTGCGCCTGACATCTTTTTATTATGCAGCAGAGAAAAAAAAAAAAAAAGAAAAAAAAATCAAAGGTTTAAGGCCATGAAGAGTATTAAAAATAAATTAATTAAGGAAGCCCAGCACCAGGATAATACTGCCTGGACAAGATTTTTCACGTATGTCCACAAATGAACACCCTCACTGTACAGAACCTCAAGCAATTTCTGTTGTCAGGATGCAAGATGGAAGACTGCATTATCACTTTTTATACTTTTGCTCTGTTGTTTCTGTAATTGCCCAATTCAAAACAGTATGATAGTCAAACAGTTAACCCTTGAATGCTTTGAAACTTACAGAGACATTGGAATTTTGAGCATCAAATGTTCCCTGAAATAAAACACAAAATCCTCATATATTAATTGTATTTACTTTGCCGTTACAAGCAAATTAACTTTTCCTTTTTTTTAATATTTCACCTTGTTCCAAGACCAATGCCTAGAAGAGAGGGAAAAAATCATGGGTAGCATGCATCTTGCTGTATGACCTTACTTGAGGAGGAAATTCAGGCACATATTGAAGAAAGGTCCTGGACAGAGCAGCAGCTAAACAGGTGCTTTACTTGCACTTACTTCACGATTTAAATATACATAAAATTACATGCATGTGCAAATAAGAACAGTATGTGAAGGTCTCAAGGAATAATAGCCCTCCTGAATGATTCTTAACTGATTATAAATGCTCCTCACAGAGGTTTTCTGAAGTTACCAGAATAAAAACTTGGTAATGTAGAGTCATTAAAAGAAAAGAAACTGTATTTTTCAAGGGAGTGGTTGTTAGATCTCGTATGATTATTCTGGAGATAACCACTTCAAGAAAACTAACAAAATGGTTATTGGATTTAAAAGGTATTCTCTGTAAGTAAATGTCACTTTTAAATACTTCAGCTATTATGTTTGTGTTTGCATTACTGTAGGGATTTAAATGGTACCATTTGCATATTTTATCCAATTCTCTAATGTTCACTTAGTGAGTTAAAATTAAGATAAGTTGTGTAAATGAAACAGCTTGCTGGCTGTGGATAAGGTCATTTAAACTGCTATACCTGTACTAAAAGTAATGTGCCTAGGGAAGACACATACACAGTATGTTTTCTTTGTGAAAGTAGCATGTTTAAACACATGTAAGTTTTAGTTTGAAATCAAAACAGAAATAGAAACCACAGAAATATGGTTAAGACTGACATCTTTGGCTTGGGAGGGGAAGGCTAGGAATGGATGTTGAGTTGTGTCAAGTGTGGGGGTGTGCATGCAAATAATTTTTACTAAATAGCATTCTCTCAATATTTGTATTTATATGCTTCAAACACACCCCAGATGTTTTGAGATTTTCATGACATGGAGTTCTCTTCCCCCTTCTCTCTGGGTTACGTGCATAACTTTTTCTTCTAACAGCATGAACTGCACCTTTCCTTGTTGTTCTTAAGGGAGGTCTAGCCAGTCCCAGCCCAGGAATGGTTAGCAAGGCCTGGCCTGTGGCATTCACATTTTCCTCTCTGATAGTCTGCCTAGAAATCTCTGCTCTTTCACCTTCTGATTTCTCCTTTGAGGTTTTGGCAGTGATTGACTTTTGGCCCCCTAAGTTAATGTTTTATTTTTAAATATTCCCATAGTCTGCATTTTTTGATACTAAGCATTTTCCACAAGTCTAATCTTCTTGTCTGTAATTTTCATGGATCTTAAGGGGGAACCATTGCTGGCCATCCCTCTAACACAACCTGGAGGGATGTGACCAATCACTACTCTTAAATCTACTTAGCTTGACATCCTTTTCTCTTTGCAGAATACTTTGCTGCTTTCCTTTATTGGTCTACATTTGACTCATTGACCACCAAGTAACTGCTGAGCTTTCTTTTTATGTATGTGAGTTAAGATAAATTTGTTGTATATTGGTGCCACATTTTTCAACTTTTCTGCCTTCTTTACACATGCAGAATAAATGTGACATCTGTTTAAGAGCTGTTAAGAAACTCTGTTACAAGGGTGTTCCTTGGAGTTGTGTTAGGCTGCCATGAGTACCCATGGTTCCTTTTATGTGCTAATAGTCACAGAACTGGGGATTTTGAACTTCTGTGTGGATTTTCTGTGATTAGAAATGGAATAATCTTAAAAGCTGCATGGAAGCTTAAAATGAGATATTTATGTAATGCTATTCTACTTATGGTGCAGCAGTTCAGTGTGTTCTACAGCAACCTCTCCATTTGTGTAAACCCTGAGTACAGTGCAGGGTTTACAGTACAAAGGGACTGCAGGGATAGATTGCAGGTAGATGGAAGTATTGGTAAGAAGAAATGTTAGGAAACATGCAGATATAAAAGACATCCATTTGTAGCCATTACCCCTTAAACTCTTTCCCTGCCTCCTTCCTTCTCTCCTCACAGATTTTATTAGCAAACTGGAAGGCAGCACAACTTTGTGAATACACTGTAAGAGGTTCCTTTTCTTCCCCCAACGCATGGGGAAGGGTGAACGAGATGTGGGGTGTAGCTGCTGGACAAGGTTAAACCACAACAAATTGTTAGTTACAAAGTGTGTGTTGTGTTGTAGATGATAATACAGAACTAATACATTTCTTCTATCATCTGGATTAATAATGCTTTTCATGGGGTTATTCTCCCTCACACAGAAGTGTTTGTGTAGCTTTTTGTAATCAAATGAGTACTCTACTGTGTAAAAACATGGGGGAAGTACAGAGAAATTAGATTCTAAACTACCAGGTTGCTCTAAAATAAGCAAAATGCATCTTTGCAGCAACGAGAGTTCTGGCATGGTTCTTTTGCAAGACAGTTTTGGTTATCAGAGTATTTTGGTAATCAGAGAGCACAAAGTGCCTGGTCTAGAGCCAGGTTCTGCCCCTGGCTGCACACTGGGTGGCCTATTGCTTGTATGCAGGTCTGCCAGTGCAGCAGTGTATGCCCACCTATATCACATGGATATGATGTGCATGGATGATAAGGTAGCAAATACTTTTTTTTCCCTGATGTGTTCTGTGATGAAGTAATGACTTTTTCACAATTTTTTTTCTGTGTGAAAACTACAGGAACTTACAGAATTGCTCTTCACACTGTTCAAGAGAAGTGACTCAACATTTATCAGTCCTTTATAACTATTTTAAAACTGCCACTGGGAATGCCGTGACAGGGGAAGGCAAGATCACATGATCTGAGAGCGGTTACTGCCCTTGTGACAAGGAATGGCAGCCAGCTGCCTGTCCATTTTCTTATAGCACTAGCAGGGAAGCAGAGAGACATTGCTTTCTGCTTTTCATTTCTCCTCTGGGCTGGGAGACAGACTCTCAACAGTACTGGAGGGTAAAGTCAAAGTGACGGTAAAGATTTTGTTATTCCTTTTGGCTTCTGTCCTTCTTCAAAAAGGTCTTCACATAGTGGATTTTCAATTGCACATTTGCCATCAGTCTCACTAGGAGCTAAAACTAACCTTTAACATTAATCAGAATTATGAGTTGTTGCTGCTCAATTATCTAGTTGCTGTTGTTGAACACTAAAAATCAGAAAATAGCCTGTTTTTCTCTGCACAGTAAGCTGAAAGCCCTTCAGGCCAACCTAAACTGAGCTGCAACTGGAAACAAATGTGGTGATGCTGCTGAGCTCTTCCTGGCAATGCCATTGCCAGTGGAGGCTGCCTGTGCTGACAAGATGGCTTGTCAGTGCAAGGAAAGGGACTGTACAGAAACCTGGAGATACCTCTGCAGTAAAAGCTACATTTGGTGCCGTAGATTTAACCCAGGGCCCTATGGGGTCAGCAAAAAGGTTTATTTGGGGATTGAAGTCAGATCTCTGTCACAGGGATGTGTCTTTTTGATGGTGTCTGGGTTACTTTGAAATGCAGCCTTTCAGAGATGAGCTCAGTTGGTTGAAGCATGGTGCTAATAGGGCCAAGGTTGTGGGTTTGATCCTGTGTGGGCCATTCACTCAAGAATTGGACTCGATGGTCCTTGTGGGTCTCAGATGATTCTGTGAATTGACAGACATGAATCAGGTGGCAATTAAATCTCTAAATGTACAACAGGGAGCTTTGCTGAGTCCAGCAGTGCTCCTGCTGTGGGCTCCTCTGGGAGCAGCTCTGTGAAACAAGGCACTGCCATGCCTATGAGGGGAGCTGGCAATGGAATGGGCCCTCCTTAAAAAAACATGATCAGCCTTTAGAAAGGGAGAGGAAAGGTGTTGGGAGAGTGTGTCCTAAGAGTACTGAGCTGCTTAATCTTTCATGTCTGTAATCCTTTGTGTAGAAGGAATTTACTGAAGCAGCAGAGTCTGTGGCTCTGCTCTCTTCACCCTCTTTGCCACAACCCTGCAGGAAATTCACTGCTTGCAGACTGCTAAGATAAACCTCTCTGCCATTAGATTAATTGATTGCAATTGAAAGTGTCTGTTATTGCCACACTGTTCAAACATAGGAAGGCGAGAGAAAAGAAAAGCATAACATAAATAGAAATTATTGATCTTAATTTCTATTTATTTTCACATGCTAACTTAAAAAGCACACCTATACTGAAAAACATGTAATCAGATGTTCCCTGTAGCAGATTGAAGTAAAAAGGTGTATTGATGTTATGCTAAGAAAGAATTTGGAGCATTTGACACTTGTTTTTTTAATGACTTTTTTGTTTACCCTTTAATTATGTTCATTACTGTATTTTACTCCATTATTTATTTTCTTACTTATGTTCGTTACTGTATTTTACTCCATTATTTATTTTCTTACTTCCTAAGATTAGGACTAAAGTAGTGGGTTAATTTCCCTTTGAAATTTTTAAGATAAGATTTATCTCTAAATATGAAAACCGATAACCAGAGATAAAAATTTCACTGGAAAAAAAAAATCCTTGAATTGTCTTAGCAAGTAGGAATAGTCTCAAGTATGAATACAGAGTGTCATGCCAAAGGTATGACAGCTGAGGAGAGCTGTCACTGGTGGTTCTCAGATACCACATCTGCTAGCTGGTACCTGTGAGCTGGGTGGTGACTCCCCTGTCTGATGGGCTTCTTCAAAGTGTTGACAGAAGTATGCAACTCTCTCAGACAGTGTCTGGCCAGTGGTCATGCCTTAATCAGAAAATGATGGGAGTGGATGTAGCTCTTCAGGCTGGAAGAGAAATGACCCACAAAATAGTGTCAGCTTTCAGAATCCCATTGCGTCTGGTATTTTTTCTGAAGGAGCACTGCTTTCTGAACACTTATAAGCACCAATTAATGACTAAGGTGATGACTCCTGGGTTCAGTTTAAATGCAGAATATAATTGCATGCAGAGTGCTTCATATGGGTTTCCAGGCTTTTTTTGCTATGAGTGCTCCAAAGGGCATCAGACTGACATGATCCTGAGAGTATAATAGAAGAACCAGATAGGAGATATTTACAGTTCACATAATTTTTAATGAAATATTTAGAAGGAAAGTAATTACAACCTTTTAGTAATAAAGTATGTTTGCATGCATCTACATTTCTGACATGTGGGAAACAGTCTATGGATTGTGACTGTATAGGACTTTATATAATGTTTTAATTTTTTTTTTTTGTTGAGAATCTTATAATTTAAATTCACATGAAGATTACAGGTAATTTCTGTAGTTGACTTAGAACTATTCCAGTTTAAAAAGTCTGAATACTTGCTATTTGCAATTTTGGGAATATAGTTTGTGCTATATTGCAGAGTTCCTAATGCAGAGTTCCTATTGCAGAGTTCCTAATGCAGAGTTCCCAGGACCGCAAAATTGTCCTTTTGCCAAATGGTACATGCACATATTTCATGAAGTGGTCTACAGCTTTGCAGAAAATAGGGCAAAGTCTGTATGTAGAGCATGTCAGGTAGTTTTTCACATTCTTTTTTGTGCTACAAATTGACACATTTGTTCTGTGGTGGATGTTTTTCTGAGATTTCTGTGGAATCTCTAACAGCATTGCTTATTTGTCATTTCACCTACAGGTACATTTATGTTCCAATGGGAGGATCTCAGTCCAGTTTGCTTGGAACACTGTTATCTACAGCCCTCACTTTTGCCTTTGTGAGCTACTGGCATGGAGGACAGAGTTATTTGTGGTACTGGGGAGCACTTAATTGGCTTGGAGTAATTGTGGAAAATGGCACCAAGAGGATACTTTCAATTTCACTTATTCAAGATTTAATTGTAAGTTGAATCTCTCTCTTCCATTTTATGTTCTTGCTTCCTGGCTCCATGCTCATCTGAAGTTTCTGTTTGCTAGTTTGTTTTAACCAAGATTAAAAGTCATGGATAACAGAGTTAGCACTCCCTTGCCCACCCTCCAGTATCTGAGGTAATAACTAGTTCATATCACTAGAATTTTGCAAAGTAGCAGCAAAGCAGATGGTGAAATATGCATGGTCTTAAAAGCTTCCTCTGCAGTCCTAGAGTAAGCAAATGCTTGTCACGTTGTATATGGATAAACAGAAGCCAGTTTTAACATTTGTATTCTGATTTCACTCAGGATGGCCTTAAAATATTCATCTTCACTAAAATTAGGAGTGTATATTTCCAACCATGTGTTTCCTGGACAAATGTGTGTGTAGCAGCTGCATGCATCTGGGAACAAGCTTACACTGGGAAATCTTATGCCACTAAAGGGCCAAGTAAAGAACACATTATTTTGCCTTGAAATCCTCTGATATTTTCATTTTACTTATATTTTTGACCTTCATGCTGTAATTTCCAAAGGACAAAATTGACTTTGATGTGCAATTAGATGCTAAAATCACTATTTTAAATTTGATGGTTATTTTAATCTGTGGATTTGCTCACTACTTAATCCCAAATTTTCTAATAACTGTTTGTAAGAGTAAATAATTCATATGTCTTGCTTCCTTACTAGTGATAATTGCATAGACATCATACTCCTATATATTGTTGTTTTGCTGGAGATTCACCCTGCAGCCTGATGAAGTCTTGATGCTCAAGGAATGATGCTTGTTGTCCATCCCGCCCATTTCAGTTTTCACTGTTGCGGCATCCTGTGTGTGGCAGCTGATACAGCTCGATAATTTAGTAGCCAGTGCTACATTATATCACCCAATTGTCCATCACTGCAATTTCAGTGATAGTCTGGAAGCAGATTTTTACCTTCCTAGAGAATGAATTTATCAGATCCGTTAATTCTCCCTCTAGGGTGAAACTGAGCTTCACCATCTGACCAGCTGCATATGCTTGTCTCTGGACTGGAAGACAACATACTGTTTTAGGCATCCAGCTATGGGAGGAAATAAAAGTGTAGGGGCTTGCTTTTTGTATCTGATGTCACTGCATTAGAAATTTTAATAAGACTCCTAGGAGATTAAGTTCTTAAATATCATAGAAATTATAATGATAATGACATTAGAAAGGTGGGGTTATATATGTTGGATTAGTTTCTAACATGTAGTTCTAATTATAGTTATCTGCTGCTAGCAGTGGGGTTGTTTTTTGTATAAATTAAATCCTTAACCAAGTGCATTTTACCCCTTTCCTCCACCTTGTTTTCATCCAATGTTTTTAAAGTCCTATCCAATGTCTTCAATGTCTCCTTTGTTTCTCATTTTTATTTGCAAATACAGTTGTAGACCTTTAGAAGACCCTTTCATGCCTTTTCTTGAAATAATTCTGTAGCCAGAATTTTTAATATGCATAGTTTTGGCATCTACATTATTGCATGAGGCAGATCTCACTGCAGTTATGGCTGAGTCATGATTTGCCTTGTGCCTTGAAGGTTTCTCTACAAGAACATGAGCTGCAAACCACTCGTTATTGCTGTCTCCTCAGTCTTCTAACTAACTCCCATTTTCTTATTGAATGCTGATACTGGGGGATAGATGAGTAGTTGGACTTTGCATTTTCCTTATCAAGGGGTGGAGTGATATGACATTTCCTGAGAAGTACCACATTTAAAAGAAACTGAAAATTTCCCAGTGCCCTGTACAAATTTCCTCTTCCCTCTTTTAATCTGTTTTTTGGAAACATTCCTATAATCCTGTCTTGGTGAGGGATGTGCCGCAAGTCTAATCACTGTGGTGTTGAAGACCCTCTTCTGGGGGATGGGATTTTCACTTCGATTTCATCTGTTGATGAACTGAAATCCTTTGCATTCTTGTGCTTCACTCAGTTGCTGTGTTGGCTCTTGAGGGCTATTTTTGAAAAGGAAAGTCTATTTTTGTCCTTAGAATAGCAGATGAGTTTTTTTAAAAAATACAGAGCACAGGTTTATGCTTTTTTTAACCCATTCTATTCACCAAACCTGCTCATATATTATTCTTGAAGTTGAGATACATAATTCAGTTGAGCAGGAGGTGTTTAATTAGTAAAAAAAGAATAAATCTAGAGGTGTAAGTTGAATTTTGTTTCTACTCTGTTTTTAAGATTGATCACTAAGAGTAACAAGAATGTTATCAAAACTGCCTCCTTTTTTTCCCCCGTCATGCTATATTGTCTCAATTCTCTTGCAAAGGGAAGATTAAAAATCAGAATAGAGCATATTCAGGTCTCATCTTTCCCTGAATCCTTGTGCTGACTAAATATATGTATGCTTATACCGCCTATATTTATGCAGATTTTATGGTAGTTTCAGTCCCTACGCTTGAAACCAGCGCAATATGGGGAAATAACACTTCTGTAGCAGTCTGACAGGTTTTAAATATTATCTCAGGCATATTGAGCTAGAATGAACAAAGCAGCAGAGTCATTATTTGTGGGAAGTAAAATCAGCATATAAACAAATGTGTACTGAAAACAGTAAACTCCCTGACCCAAAAAATTGGTTCTGAAACTTTTAATTTGAACTGGTTTCAAACCAATGGCTGGCTTCCTGCGTTCAGCTCTAGAAGAGCTGATGCTCTTGCTTACATCCTTTTCAGCTTATGTTCTTCTGAACTTAAGTGTTTCAGTAAGTTGTGTGAAGAGAAGTTATCTCCATGTCTTTTTTCCAGCTATTGATTACTTGTTAGTTCTCAGTAAATTAGAGCTGAATTGATTAATTTTGTCTTTCCAGCAAAATGTTATGTATAAAACAACAATAAATGCTAGGATTCCTAAGATAGGGCAGATCTGGGAACTTTATATTAAATGTGATAAGTTTCATTGTGTTTTTGTCAGTTCTTTTTTTTTCTTACTTTTCCAGGTGATATTTAGATCTGTACTGAGCAAATTAGTACTTTGTTTCACTGTTTCTATATTAATTTCTTACAGATGAACAGACTTAAGTAGTAACTCATTTGAAATGACAGAATTTGTATTGACTTTTTATAAATAATGTGTCTGATTTATGAAAGGAAATGCTAATGGCTAACATTCTCCCAGTGATTTAAAGTTTTTCCTTCTCTTTCCTTAAGGAAAACGATCTATAGAAAAAGAGATTTGTAAAAAAATAGATCTTGGAATAAAAATAGATGTAGAATTAGTTAAACCTTTGAGTAGCTGGCAACACCTTTAAATCAATGGATTTTTGAAAAAGAAATATTTGGAAACCATCCAAAAGGAAGATGTAGCAAAGGGAGTGAAGCTGGCAGATTGATAAAATTAATGTTTTAATCTAAATTGAAATAGCAACATTTATCTTTTTAGTTCTTTAGTTAAGTGAAAACATGTCATTCAGTCTAGTAAGAATTTTTTAATTGAGACATAAAGATCTCTCTTTTCAAAATCAAACTATGGTGAATTTCTAGTATAAGATCTTATTTTTAGATTTATTTGGTAAGAAACTAAATATGCCATAAACAATTAATTTTGGGAAACCAACTAGTTTTATGTATGGCATATTTTAAGTTTTTACTATCCTTGTAAGTGTTTTGTTTTTTGAAAGTTAGAATATTCTGATTACTACATTTTCATTTATGGCTGCCATGAGGTGCACTAATTAAGTCCATTTCAATATGCTGTCATTTCCTACCGAGCCCCCGTTTGCAAAAGGGGAAGTATTTTATATTATGTCCATGTTTTTCTTAGTGGTTTAGATTAGATTTCATTAGTATGTTACATTATTCTCTTCCCCAGAGGAATGAACTCCATACATTTGTCTCTGTAGTTAAAAGATCACATTATTTTGTGCCCCAAAGATGAGGTCAATGATAACTGGCATCCTCAGCTTTCCAGAGAGTGGAATTTTAGATGATTTTCATAGTTTGGATGGGGCGAAGTGTTTTTTGTCTGGGTTTTTTTTTTCCTCTGCTTAATTTTGTTTGCCTTATTTGTTTTGCTAGATGCATTAAAATTTCTACAATTATTCATAATAAGTTATGCATTGTACAGTGATCCTGCAGACAGCTGGTGTGGAGCATGGAAAGGTTCTGACTGGTTAGCCTGACCTCGGGACTCTGGTTCCACAGGGAATTAAGCTGAACTAAAAGCTCATTGCTGTTGAAGGGGGAAAAGTTAATTTTCTCTTTCCTCCCTTCCTTGCGGTGTCACCACTTCCTCCTCCTCACGCCTTCCTGCTGGAATCTTTGCTCAGCTGATCTAGCTCTTTATCTCAGCAGAAAGCTCTACTTCCTTGGGTTATTTTATTCCTAGATGCTTTGACTCATGGAGTGGAATCTGAAAAGCACCCAAAGCAAATACAGTGTGAGAGACAAAAGCCAAGGAAAGGAAGTGGAAGAGGAGGAGCTTGACTACTTGAAATCTCCCACTTGTAAATGTACATTAACAGTGTGGGGTAGCAGACTGAATATTTGTATTTAAGAGGAGTGAGACAAAGAAGCCAATTGGGTTCTGCTGCAGTAATTACTCATGCTATGCTAGGGGACACATTCAGCCTAACCAATGTATATGTCCCATATACATTGAAAAATAACTAATTATTTCCTTTAAGTGTCAGAATTTCTTTTTGCAAGTATAACTCACTTTAAACTACCATGAGACAAGTAAAGTTTCCTTCTTCAGTAGAGACAAGATCTGACTAAACATTACGAAGTCATTCAAGGGAGGTATGTTTGTTGACCACCTTGCAAGATTAAATCTTTAATAAGATCTCTGCAATAAATAAAGACCCTAACAGCTGTTCTTCAGCACGCACTGGGCTTTGATCTTCCTCTTACTTCATTTGGTGGAAAAAGTATTTATATGACCTGTTGACTATTGTCAAGCCAATCTGGCCTTTTCTTTTTTCCAATAGTCTTGTATAATTCTTACATATTTTTATTGCAGCACAGTGATTTGTTTAAGGGACAAGCATTGCCAATGGTACTTTCTTAATAACATTTTTATGTACTTGCTGTAGAATTGTGTTGAGTTTGTTGCTTCACTTTCTAAGAATGAGCAAATTCCCTTAATCAGACTCTTATTCTCTAATGCAGAATTGGTTTTTGGGACTAGGTACCAACCATAATGTCAAAACCCAGACTAGGGGAAGGGGCTTGCCACCCACTCCCTACCCTGACCTTGAGTTCAGCCATATCATTGCTCTAACCAGAAATCTTTACTATCCAAAGTAGACATACTCTGACTCAAAATCAGTGGAAACTTGTTCTTCTAGATGTGAACATTAGTCAGGGCAGATTTGTGACTACTGGTCTTTGGTATTTAGAAGCAGCAAGCTGTTTTGTACTGAGATGCTGAATGACCATCAAAGGTAAATATGGGTTACCTGATGGATCCTAGCCACTCCAGTGATTTCTAGCTTTGCTAGCAATAGTTCTGAGTCAAGCAATTCTTGCCATGTTTCTGCTTTTGCTTGATTTTATTTCCTTCTGCCTTCTCCACTCTCCTATGATAAGGTTTCATTTGTCTTGATGGAAGTAAATCCCACAACAAATTGAGTGCCCTTCTAAAAAGTGCTCACACAGTCACACATTTGCATTGTGGCACTGGTTTTCTCTGCTGAGGGAACTTCTAATCTCAAACTCAGTAACAAAGACTGAAAATGTCGTAGAGGGACAAGCATATGCAATATGATACAGACTTTTGTGTGATGAATGTCAAAAATGACTGCAGAAATGTTTCAGAGATAACATTCTATTGTTTTCTACCTTTTGAGTTTTTTCTTTTTTCTTTTTTGGTCTAATCTTTGCAAGAAATATTATTTTTGATGCCAGAAGTAGAGAAATCATTGTGATTTTTCTGATATGATTACTGCTCTGCTCCAGACAACGTCAGCTGGGAAGCCCCTGGCATAGCTGCTTGGTTGTCATAAAAAAAACCCTGAGCATTTCTCCCACCTACCAGCATTATTTATTTCCTCTTCCATTTTGGAGACATTGGGCAGTTTTCTGGTGCTCAGTCAGTAATGCTGTTTGAAAAGCAAGTAAGTCATGCTACAGTGTGAAAACAAAGCAGAATGGTGCTGGTTATCTGCTTCTTTTATTACTATTATATGAATACAGCCTCCCTCTGTGGTTTGCCTCAAAAATTAGTCCAAGCAATAGATGTCAGCAATTACAGAAATATGAGTTAAAGTCCTGAGGAGTGGTTGCGCTCTGGTCTTCCTGCTCTGCCTTGAGCTACAAAACCTTGCTGCAGGGAAAGCATGGTCTTTATTTGTTGAGAGTGTTTATCAGATATCTCCATAGGGATTATTACTGTGTATTATTTATTTGGTAACAGTCATAAGGGGCAAGATCAAAATTCAGCACTAATGATTGGTGAAGTTAGATCCCTTCCCAACTGGATTACAATTTAAAAGATAAAAATGTTAAAATATGGATGCAGGAACTGAGAGAATCAGAATGGGCAGAATGAGAACCTAAAAAACAAAAACAGGGATGTCAAGGACCTGGACACATAAGAATGCACAAATCTCTCAATCAGTGAGAGCTGACACACATTTACAGGAATATGTGCACTGCTATTACTTGGCTAAATTCCCTGCTTTAAACATTAAAACAGAAAAGAGGGTGGTGCATTTCAGTGCTGTTCATTTTGCACTTTTCACAAGCTGCCCCTTAAAAAAGAATAAATGGGCAGGTTCTTTGAGAGTGAAGAGTTAAATGTAGAAGTAAAGAAATTTACTTGTGTGTATGTCAAACTTTCACACATGCAACTGTAAGTGTAGTGGATACATATGAGCTGGTAGGAGGCTTTCTTCAAACAGAAGGGGGAGTTGGCTGTTTGCTGAGAGATGCTATAAATGTAGATCTTTTGGAAAATCTAAAAATGAAATGGTGCTAGTGCAAGACAGCGTTTTGTTGAGTGAATGTTTAGTAAGACATCAATAGAGAAGATGAGTATCTTCTCAAATACTATATATAGCATTTATTCCTAAATTCAGAATCAAGTTCTATTTGTGAAAATAGATCTTAACTGACAGCTGCTTGATTTTCATTGTGTGGTCCTCTTTTTATAGGAGTTATGTAGGGAATTACAGGTTGTTTGGATCATCCTGTCTCTTGGAAAAATGCTGTCAGTTCCTGCTTTCGTGTGTAGACCTTCCAGGAGCTAATTTTTACCTTTGCTTTGGAAGGAAAGTATATAACTTGAAAAGAAATGGAATATGACCTCAGGCCACAGTTCAGGTTGGATAGAAGGGAAGCAAAAATTGCAAGCAAAATGAAATGGCAGAAAAATGAAGCAAACTGAAGTAAAGGGGATGTTTCTGGGTAGTTAGGTGAAGAACAGAACAAACAGGAATGATTGCCATGATTACTGAAGGGTACAGTGTATGTTGATGAGGAAGTAAATTTGTTGTGTGGAAGTTCATTTAGTGTGGAAGTTATTAATGGATAAGATCTGGTAGCACATCTTGCTCACTTTCCTCTTGCAGGCCTGTTCTTATCTTGGTATGTTGCAGCCCTGGGGATTCCACAGTTTCTTTTAGATTATTTAATAAATTAATATTTTGTACATGTGTTCAACCAAAATTCTCTATTTTTGTTGCTCTTCTGTTCTGTGCTACAGCCTCTGCTCTTACTCTGTTGAACACCTGTCCCTCAGCTTCAGAGTGCAGGGATGTGTACCATGTTGAGATGTCAGCCTCTCATGAGCTGCCTTTCCCTGGCCCCTGTTGATCTGCAAGCATGATCTACTATCATTAATGAGCATGTGTAGTCCCTCCCTTTGTTTCTGCAGTCTCCCAAATGCACTTTTGTCACTATGACCCATTGCCCACTGACAATGTGTATTAGCAAACATAAGATGCTCCATTGCTTGGACCCAACCCATCTTTATTTCTACTGCTCACTTTAAAAATTAAATAAATTGACATTCTGTTTGGCAGAGCTTTGTCACAATTTTCAGCCTTTCCTCCGTCCCATCTGCTCCCCCAGCTGCTCAGTCACACCCTGCCCTCCATTTTCAATGTGCCGAGCTGCAGATAGATAAAATAGCCGGTAACTGTTAGTCAGGATGTGTCGCCTCCCTTCCCACTGTCCCATCTGCTCCTCGCTCTCTTTCAGCTTTTCACCCATGCTCCTGTTTTTTTGCTGTCCCGTTATTTTTGGCAAATGGCTGCATTGCGGATGACCCAGATTCGGGATATGTATTGGGGTGTTGGCTCTTGCGGAAATGATTCCTGGGGTTCAGGGGCACTGGAGACTTGGCTTCTCATTTACCTGAGAACATTTTCTAAAAGAAAGCACTTGAGGAGCGCTGGCACCTTTAAGATTGACTGGTGGTATGCCTTCTGTAGAAAAGTACGGAAGTTGTTAGAGGGGCTTATCCTTTAGCTGGGGTACAATGGAGGGTGAAAACTGAAGCTCAGAAAATTGCACTGGTAAAAGGAACTTTGAGGCTTTTTCTAAGCTCTTTGCTGATATGCATAAGAACACCACCTGTACCCCTCCCGTACTGGGCAGCTTTACTCACAAACATTTTACCCATGCATCCCCTCCCCCCAAAAGTCCTTGTAAACCTTAAATAACAGACTATTGCAAAGAACGTTTAATTTAGTTTTTGTGACATAAAGATGAGTCAATGTTGCATCAGATTTTAAGCATTGTTTGTCTAATAAAAACCTTGAGGAAATTGAAAGAATGGAATTGTAGGAAGCACACTTAGCCTCCTCTCATACACTAGGAGAGGCAATGAAAGATAATTCAGGACTAGGTGTTATTTTCATGGTAGTTAATTTCCTCTGTTTCTTCAACGCAACAAATACTGCAGTTTCTGTATCTTATTTGGCTGATAGGTTTGAGTGGGAGAGAATGAAGTCTCTAGAACAGATAGTAATAAAATATTGTATGGTTTTAAAAAAGAAATCTCTTCTAAAAGTTGTTCTAGATTATCTTGATCCTTGAAAAACAAAGGCAGATGAAAATAGAATAATGTGATCTCTAGTTTTGCAGTTTGTAGTATCAAGTATGTTTCATGTCACTCTGGTCATAGTATCTGACAGTCTTCTTCCACAGTGCATATGTTCACATAAGAAATAATTCAGCTGCTTCTCCAATTTTGTCATACGTTTTTGTTATACGTTTTTGTCTTTCCAGGGACTTGGATCATCAATTCTCTGGGTGGGTAGTTCATAAAGATATAAATGTTGTGAATCTCTGTTTTACTCCATGAAGATAGACTCTTGCTTAAATTGCAGGAAATTTAATTCCTTTACATGGGACTTGTTAAAGTATTTTTAGCATAAGCAAGCTCAGTAACGTCACTGACTTTATGGAGAAGTTTTCTTTAATCTGTCCCAGAACAGCTCTATAAATGAGATGTTTTGCAAATGCAGCACACGTAGATGTTTTCCATCTTATGAGTGTTTGCTGAGAAGTTACCAGCTAATGTCTGTAAGGAGAGACTTCCTGATACTTGTCACTCTGTCATCAAGTTGTTTTTGCAGCATGGTAGAAAACATGTGCCCCTGTTCCTGAGCCTTCCCTAACCCAGCGTGATGCTTGGGACCTGCTCCCAGAACAGGCTACTGCAGTTGGATTCTGTGGCCCTCCTAATAATGAGCCCTTGTGATATGACAGATCACCATGATGCCACCAATTTTGCTAGAAAAAATTTAAGAGTGGTTGATGTAGGAAAATGTAGGATTGCTTCCCTGATAAAATACTGAGGGATCAATTTCTGTAAAAAACTTCAGTGTGATGTTATGTATAGGACTGCCCAGTTTTGACTGCTGTACAGAATTCAGTCTTAAGTGTCTCCTCAACTTCATAGAATCATAGAATAGTTTGAGTTGGAAGGGACCTTAAAAATCATCTAGTTCCAACCCCCTGCCATGGGCAGGGATACTTTCTACTAGATCAGGTTGCTGAGAGATCCATCCATCCTGGCCTTGAACACTTTCCAGGGATGGGGCATCCAGAGCTTCTCTGGGCAACCAGTGCCTCCCCACCCTTACAGTAAAGAATGTTTTTCTAATACCTAATCTAAAGCTACGCTCTTTCTGTTTGAAGTCACTCTCTCTTGTCCTATCACTGCATGTGACTTGTCCTGTCACTACCAGCTTCCATCTGGAAGGCTGGTTTACTTATTCTGGTCAGTCTTACCCACAGCATTTTCTCTGTTGTTGGCTAGCTCAGAGAAATAAATGCATTTACCTGGACTCTCAATTTAATCTTTCCATGCTGTTCAGTGATATCATTGCAAACAGTCCTGTAAAAATATGAATTTACTGTTGGTAGCTCTAACTGACACTAGAGAAAAGTTCCTTTAAATTCTGCTCTGCTGCCTGAAGCCACTTCTCCTGCCATGTTTGTGTATTTTGTGCTCATAGTGGTGTAATTAACTTGCACAGCAAATTAGATGAGTATTTTCTCTCTAACTCAAAATTCCACTGTGTCCTGTACCTTAACTCTTAATTCTCACTTAAATGATCTGTTCTGGTGTGTGTTGTCCTTCATCAGCTTTCTCAAGAGACAACCATTATACAAGCTTCCAATTTCTGCCTTGGTTTTCTCTTAGAGCTAAATGTGAAATGCATGTGTAAGTGGAAATGGATTTAGGGATGGAAATGTTTGGACTGTGCAGTTTCTTTTCACGCCTGTCTTCCTCCACCACTCACAAACATATAAGATTTGCTTGTCAAGGTACCCCAGTACATGATAGTATCATTTATTTTTGTAAGATGGCTGCAAAGGCTGCAAATTTGGGAGAGCTCTGATGGCAGCCAATTTTGCTAGACCAAACAATGTGCAGAGGGAAGTTTTTCCCAGCATCTGGCAAAAATGTCTGAGGCTAATCTTCATGTACAGCAGGAATGGGTTTGGAATAATAACCCAAACTCCATTCAGTTCCAGGAAAGGTTGCCTGAGCCAATGTTTTACAAGTCACCTTCTATGTCATGCTGCATGCATTTGGGCTGAGTATCATGACAGTAGGTCTATTTTTTTGTGTAGTTTAAGTGCTACAGTCCATTTATTTCACAATGTGTGGGGGAGGTGTGGATGCTGGTGATTGCTAAAAGTATGGTAAGGTATTGACATGAGATTATAAGCAGTGAGGAGGGATGCAAATCAGGGTTTCAGCCAGGCAGCCATGGTTTTATTGTCATTTTAGCACAAGATTGCCACTTTATCTTCTGGCTGTATTTTCAACAAGAAAGAGGAGAGAGAAAGAGACAGCAGTAAAATCCAGAGAAACATCACCAATCCATAGCAGTTGTTTATATTGCTGTAATGGAGCATATTGTTAAAAGCATTAAATGGCTTAATGAAGAGTTGTGGGTGTGGAGAGTTTTTTAAATTTTGTTTTGATGTAAACAACTTGCTGAACATTTACAAAATTTGCAAGCTTGTAGATATTTAAAAAAACTGTTGTTATGGGTAATCTAGACCAACCTAATTTCTTTTTCATTGCTAAATAATGCTTCCAGTATATTAATTTGAGCACACTACCTGCTCGGGTGCTTTCCCAGTTGGCTTGCTCTAGATGGCTTGAGATGTTTAAAGAAAATTTTCTTTTTTACTTTCATAGCAGCTGAGTAAAATCTGCATTGACATCGAAGACTGTCAGGAAAATGTGTACTGCTTTTTGGATCAATGCCTAGCAAAGCTAATGGAAATTAGCTACAGCAAAACCCAGTGAAGATTCAGTGATTGTCTAAACTGTGTCTGTCATAAACTGCTCCTTTATACCTTATAAATGGCTAAGGGCTTTTATGGTCTATACTGCATTTAACTTGCCTGGTTTAGTGTGCAGCACTTCTGTAAAAGGTGACGTACTATATGTGACAGTTTATTTTTTTTTTTAGTATCTGTATTCATTAAAAAAAAAAAGGTAGCAGAGCTTTTTTACCTATTTATGTTGTTTTAGTTGTACTGCTTTGGGTTGTAAAACAGGCAAACTTTAGAAACTTACCAAGTCTGATCAGTACCTTGATGGAAAATGCAGTTAAGCACCAGCTGTCTGATGGATTCTCCATCTTCAACTCTTTCTACTGCTTTAGCAGAGGATTTTTTTCCCTTTCTTAATTAAAACTGTTTTTCCTCAGAGTTGACAAATAAGTTTGATAGACAAAGGGAGAGTGAAAGGTAGATCTGATGAGAGAAAATGCACTATTTGAGCTGCAGGTTGATTCAAGCTTGCATGATCATAACTTGTCCTTATTTAAACTTTGCTCTTAACATGGAATTCATAGCAAGATTTCAAATATTTTCTCTGTGTGGCTACACTTACATATTCTGAAAAGGCATACATTTTTCATGCGTGGGACCATACATTCAAACTATGCCTTTCAGGAAGAGGCAAACTTAAGCTGTCCTCTTTGTGTGTGAACAGGGGAATGTATTGGAAGTCCTTGGATAGCTTTGGAGATGTGAAGTTCTAGAAAGGGAAAAAGTCCTTTCACTGACTCAACTGTCTGTGTCTGTGAATATTTATATAATTGTTATATTCTCTACCTCTTTCCTATCTTGCCCTAGTTTTCATCCATAATTTTCAGAGAAAAATCTCAGTCTTTTCATCCATGACTATTTTTCATAGCATTGTATGGAAGATTGGCTATTGCTCTATTGTATAGACTGACTGATACAGAGCACTTGTCCTTAAACCTTGTCTGTCCTCATTTTTGTGCTGACTCAGACTGACTCATATACTAGATATAGTTCTGACCAAGGCTAACGTTCAATTTCCCAGAGATTACTTTGCACTAATATGTTGAAATTGTATTTCTATGCCTGTAACTGTCATTCATTTGAAGATTTGTCTCTTTATAATCTAGCAGTTGAAACATTTGTTTTGATGCTTACAGAAGAACCAATTTAATTGTCTGGAAATGGTTTTTTAGGTGTCTTTTGAGCATGTGTTTATGTTGTTTCAGGTATCTGAGTATGAATTCTGGTCTGCCTGTAGCTATTAAAGATTAATTACTGCTTTTTTGTTGGTGGGTTTTTTGTTTTTTGTTTTTTGGTTTTTTTTAATGCTGCAGTCCCAAGACTTTGTTTTCTGCAATGCTACCATTTATGACATGAAGGCTGAGCAGCCCCTGATACTTCCCTTATTTTCCATGCCCTGGAAAATGCTCATCACTTCACTCAGAGCATTTAATCTTTTGTAAATTCAAACACTATGTACAGAGGCTTTCAGCCTGGGGGCACGATGTACAGGATATTTTTCCTTGTGTCGTAATGAGACAATATTTCTTGGTGAAGTGCTGTAATGTTCTTTAAATTTTCCTCTAGCAACTGAATAATGGAGGAAGCTAAAACTTCCTCATCCTTCTTTTACCATCTTCTTGCAGTCTCCACCTGCACTCATACCTCAGGTGATAATGCAAAATACAGATTCAGAAAAATGTAAACTAGTATATGGTGGAGAGACACCTACTTTATTTGTATCATTAGAGCAACAGTACTAAAATCTGGATAATTACAATTCTTGAACACGAGCAGTAACATTTGCACTGAAAAGAGAATTTGAGATTGCATGTGTATGTGAACTTTTTTTAGAGGTTTCTATTTGTTAAGAGTCATTGCTATAACCAGATCTAATCTGATTCTAGAATCTTTCAGTGATGTCTTATTAATCAAGCCAGGGGATTAATGACTTCTGAAGTTGTTTGATGCTGTTTGCTGTGTACTGAAGTGTTTTGCTCTACATTGGATCCTAATGGAACTATTGGACCCTAATGGAACTTCTAGGGTGGGACCCTAGAAGCACGTTGCTACTGTTCACACCTGTCAGCAAAAATTAATCAAGGAACATATTTTGTAAAATAAGAATTAATCCACTGAATATATAGAACTCTGTCCCATTCTGGGCTCCCCACAATAGGGATATGGACATGCTGGAGTGAGTCCAGCCAAGGGACTGATAGTAAGGGGACTGAAACCTCTGCTGTAGGAGGAGAAGCTGAGAGAGCTGGGACTGTTCAGCCTGGAGGAGAGAAGACTCAGGGGAATCTTATCCATGTATATAAATACCCAACTGCAGGCTTTTCTAAGTGGTGTTCAGTGACAGGACAAAAGGCAGGGGGCCACAGAGTGAAATCCAATTTAAACATAAAAAATGCATTTAAACACAAAAAAATCTATTATTATGAGAGGTTGCCCAGTGAGGTTGGGCAGCCTTCATCACTGGGGTTATTCAAAACCCAAACAGATACAGCCCTGAGCAGCCTTCTCTAGGTGACCCTACTTTGATCTTTCTAAGTAAGCTCCAGAGGTCCCTTCCAGCCATAACTATGATTCAAGACTGCTTTTAATCAGGAAGCCTTGCTCCAACTTGACTGGCATTTGATGAGAGGTTCTGTTCGATATTTAAAAATCTTGGGATTTGTTCTGCGTAGATTTTAACTTCTGTATGGAAGTTGTTTGTTGTAATGGCAATGTCTTTTTCTAATGCTGCTTGAAAATTTGCAGGGATTGTTAACTTCACCTGCACCTTTTGTTTTGCCCCTCAGGAACGTTTCTTCTCGCCAAGATTTCGTCGCCGACTTCATGCTGTCCTAGCATCTGTTAGCACTTCAATGCTGATTTTATCAAATCTAATATTTCTTGGAGGAAATCAAGTTGGAAAAATCTATTGGAACAGGATCTTTATGGAAGGCAAGTTTATTTTTATATGCTTTCTAGATAACAGAATGTTCCAAGTGCTACCTTGGGTGGGCTGAGCCAGGTTTTTCTCTCAGTGCACTAACTGGGAGTTAATTTTTTTCTGGTCAAAATGACCAAAAATCTAAGAAAATTTAAATTACTCTGCAGGCTGCATGACTACAAAGAAACATTGCCTTTCTCCCATTCAGATCTAGGAGGGCTGTCAGGCTTCTCTGTCAAGTGAAATCACTGAAGATCACGTAATAAATGTGTGACAAGTTACCAAGCTGAATTTTTTCCCCACTCTGGATTTCACACACATCAGTAAGAGTAGATGCACTAAAGCAAACCCCATAGATTCTGTGGACAGTTAGTGGTTAAGATCTGCATAATACAGCATAATTGAGCAATTAATGGCTTTTGGCTTTTTTTGTGGTGAATGTGATTTCAGGTTGGGAACCCACTGACTGTTGAGGACAAGTGTGGGGACAGGGGAACTTGGGTGACAGTATAAGTCTGTGGTGCTGCTGAATAAGCAGTATGGGATATTGTGCTCTGAGCTGACTCAGGAGACAAGTCAAGCTTTAATTTTTTTGCCAGAGGGCAATGTAAGTAGGACCAGTTTTCTTTTTAGGTTTTTACTGCTGCCAGTCAAATGAAGATCTTGTGGAGGAATATTTCTTCCTCTTGAGGGAAGTACTTATAGGCTTCTGTGCCTAGAAGTGCTGTTTTAAAAAGACCACCACTGTCTATTGCAGTTTTTGCTCCTCTTGTTCCTTTCAATGGCTTATAAATGAGCTCTGCAGTTCCAAGATCCTACTTAAGCATCCCAGAATAGTGAAAATCTTAAAGAGTAAGTTGTGTATATGAGTGGAACAATATATCTTCTGAACTAAAGGAAAAATAAAAACATTCAAAGAGCTTTAAGAAAGAAACATTTTTAGCATGAAATGTAGTGAAGCTTTTTGCTAATACTGGGCAGGAAAGAGGGAGCACTAGTTTTGCTCTTTAAAGCATAAAATACTTGTTTTCTGTTTTTCTGAAAGGCTTTGTTTTCTCTTAAATGGTTTCCTTCCAGTTAGTTGGCTAATAGTAGAAAATAAGCTGAGAGAAAAGGTTGAAAGTAAATTTAGACATCTCTTCTTATTTATTAAAAGAATGAAAAAGACTAGTGATGTTTTCTGTCTCAAGCTTATAGCTCCATACAAATTATTTCCATAATGCAATCTATATATTATATGAGAATATGTATCAAGAAAGTATGCATTCCTTGTTAGAAGGGTTAGCAGTTGTGCTAGGGTTTGCAACTGATGAAGGACAATGGTTTATCAAGTATAACAATATTTAATTAAACCAGAATAAATTATTGATTTTTTTTCTGGATTTGTTTTTTTTCTTTGGTGAGGTAGGGGGGTAGTTCTTTGATCTATTCCTCTTGCACTTGAATACATAGAGTTACTTAAGGATTAGGTACCAGTCATCTAAGACAGGAATAGGAAATTAGTTTTGTCATATGCATCTTTTTTTCCATGATGTTTTAATCAAATTATCTTTATTTTTAGAACATGAAAGCTTTTGCTTAGTACAGCTCATACTCCACTTGTAGAAATCTCAGTGTTTAGCTTTGCGAGCTTTCCATGCCTCTATTATTTGATCACTCAGATGACCATGAGTGTATTGTTTAACTGCATTGTTGGTCTGGCAACTCCTGTTTTCTAACTGAAACATCCACTAAATTTTATTGCATCTACACACCTGATCCATTGTGGTTTTATTACTGCGGAACAAATGGGGTGAACTCAGTAAAAGTCCAGGCTAGGGGATGAACAGATCAAGAGCAGCTCTGCAGTGAGAGACTTGGGGGTGCTGGTGGACATGACCCAACCACGTGCACAGGCCTGGGCAGCAGGCCAGGGAAGGAGACTCTGCCTGTCTGCTCTGCTCTGCTGAAACCCCTCCTGCAGTGCCGTGTCCAGCTCTGGGGTCCCCAGCACAGGAAGGACATGGACCTGTTTAAGCAGGTCTACAAAAATGAGCAGAAGGATGGAGCACCTCTCCTATGAGGAAAGGCTGAGAGAGTTGGGATTGTTCAGCCTGGAGAAGAGAAGGGTATGGGACAACCTAATTGTGACCTTCCAGTACCTGAAGGGAGCCTACAAGAAAGATGGGACTTTTTAAAAGAGCCTGTAGTGACAGAACAAGGCGGAATGGCCTCAGACTGAAAGAGGGTAAGTTTAGATTAGATACTAGTAAGAAATTCTTCCCTGGAAGGGTGGGGAGGCACTGGAACAGGTTGTCCAGAGAAGTTGTGGATGCCCTATCCGTGGAAGTATCCAAAGTCAGGCTCTGAGCAACCTGTTCTAGTGGGAGGAGTTGCTGCCCGTGGCAGGGGGGTGGAACTAGATGTTCTTTAAGGTCCCTTCTGACCCAAGCTGTTCAATGATTCTATGACTGAAGGCCAGTCAAATCCAGATGGACTATGCAAAACTTGGTCTTTGGTTTCAACTAAATTTGAGTGCTGTTCTGTAAGAGAGACATCAGACATCTACATTTGGAGTGTGCAATGCTAAAAGCTGAAGTTAAATAAACTTGTTTGTAGTCTGCACTGTTCTGGTGAATCCAATTCATCAATATTTACAGACCAAACTAAACACTACAAATACATACTCTTTGATTATTCCTTTGTCAGCCCAAGAACAGATGAGATGATCTAGCTACTTGGCTTGATCTCAAGCTTTTGTTTTCACCTTTATAAAAAATTCAATGGGAATATGCTTGACTTGTTAGAACTAAGGGTAGTGGTGGTACTGGGTGTTCTGTGAGGCAGGAGGGCATTTGTTTGGGTTTTTATCTTTGTACTTCATTTCTGGTGTGATGCAAGCTATACAAAGTTCCCAAGAATGAAGATTTTCTTTTTTGCATTGTGATTCTGGAGAGCTTTGATTAGAACAGATGTTGACATTCTGTCATTGTCTTGTGGAGAATAGCCTAGAAATCTGGCAAAGTACCTCCAGCGCTCTTTTGTATATAATACCCAAATCTGTGTCCTTTTACTTGGTAGAAAAAACAATGTTACAATGTCCAGTATGTTACTGTCATCTGCTCAATATGTATCTAGTTGTTTTGAGTCAATAATTGTTAGCTTTGGGTCAAGAAGATGTAAGATATTCTGTGAATTTCAGGTTAAAATATTAGAAATAATATTCTCTATTTAAAAGCTTTTCGATCTCTTTGAAATTTGCCTTGGTTTAGGAAACCAAAGCAGGGTTTTGCACCTCTGTAAAGCCAGAGAGTAGACTTTTGCATTGGGAGGACATCTCCACATTCTCAGGAACCCACCAGCAGGACTTGTGATTGGTTGACTGAGGTGGCAAAAGGCTCTGCAGCACTAGTGTGGCATGAAATTCCTCTGAGGTCAGGAATAGAGAGATGTGGAAACAAAACTGACCACCTGTGCACTATCAGCTGCAAAGTGTAGTCAATTCCTTTCCTTTGTTCAAATCCCACAGAATTATGTCTACAAAGATCTGTACATGTACAGGTAGGAAAAAATAGGAGAACAGATATGTGCTTCACAGTTTGTAAATGTAATTGGCATTTGTAGATCACTAATAAAATTAGTCAACAACATATATGCTAAGCTCCAGCAATTAAATGCATCTCAGAGCAGAAATCAGATNAAGCAGGTCTACAAAAATGAGCAGAAGGATGGAGCACCTCTCCTATGAGGAAAGGCTGAGAGAGTTGGGATTGTTCAGCCTGGAGAAGAGAAGGGTATGGGACAACCTAATTGTGACCTTCCAGTACCTGAAGGGAGCCTACAAGAAAGATGGGACTTTTTAAAAGAGCCTGTAGTGACAGAACAAGGCGGAATGGCCTCAGACTGAAAGAGGGTAAGTTTAGATTAGATACTAGTAAGAAATTCTTCCCTGGAAGGGTGGGGAGGCACTGGAACAGGTTGTCCAGAG
>VXBB01019261.1:97991-126882 GCA_013399915.1 Illadopsis cleaveri
GATCTCTTTGAAATTTGCCTTGGTTTAGGAAACCAAAGCAGGGTTTTGCACCTCTGTAAAGCCAGAGAGTAGACTTTTGCATTGGGAGGACATCTCCACATTCTCAGGAACCCACCAGCAGGACTTGTGATTGGTTGACTGAGGTGGCAAAAGGCTCTGCAGCACTAGTGTGGCATGAAATTCCTCTGAGGTCAGGAATAGAGAGATGTGGAAACAAAACTGACCACCTGTGCACTATCAGCTGCAAAGTGTAGTCAATTCCTTTCCTTTGTTCAAATCCCACAGAATTATGTCTACAAAGATCTGTACATGTACAGGTAGGAAAAAATAGGAGAACAGATATGTGCTTCACAGTTTGTAAATGTAATTGGCATTTGTAGATCACTAATAAAATTAGTCAACAACATATATGCTAAGCTCCAGCAATTAAATGCATCTCAGAGCAGAAATCAGAAATCAGATCTGCAGGTTTAGGTGTAACCTTAAATGTTGTGTGTGGCATTTTCAGGTCTGGCAAGTATTGTAAGTGTTATAAATGCCCAGCCTACAGCACTTCATAGTCAGAAATTTGCAGTTCTATTTTATAATACTAAAAAACAGTGTTTGAAGAGCAGCTTCCTGCTAGCACGTGTGTGACAGTGATGCAAATTTAAACCAACAAGCTCTTAAAAGAAAGTTTTACTGAAGCTTAAGATGTATGAAATGCACTTCTAGTTTTGCTCTTTGATTACTGAAGAGGATCTACTCTATTCTTTTGCAAAGACTGAGTATTGTCAAAAGTCTCTATAGTTTTCGGACAGTGGGGAAGAAAAGATATGGATATGAAAGCACTTAAATGTCAGGGCCAGCACAGTCAGTTCAAGGAGAACCATACAAGTGGGATACTTTGTTATCAAAGCTCTGTGGATTGCATTTTAGGAACAGGATTTAGATGAAGTTTCCTGGGATTCTTATTTGACTGATGCTTGATCTGTTTTGAAGTGCTTTGGCAGTGCTTTCCACAGTTCCCATACCACAAACAAGGGGAGTTGATATCTCATCATGTATTTTTTAGTATTTATTTTCTTTCCTCTTGTGAAATATAGATTAAATTTATCTGGCTTTAAAAATAATTTTGTGCATCATTAAAATCACTGGTGTCAAAATTATCAGAGCAGAGGTCTGTGTGTCTTATGAGTATTTGTTCTTAATTTTGTTCTCAAAATTCTCTCTGCTCCTTCTGTTCAGACCAGCCTTGTTTCTAAAATGTAATTTGACCCTGTTATTTGCACAGAAAAAAGTTCCTATAGCAAGCATTTACTTTGATCTTTCTTTAGTAAGAATTTTCTCATGAGGGACAATGTCACAAATGTCTAATAAGAAAGTAGGAGAAATATTTTCCATGTAACAAACCATTTTTAATCCTGTATTCTCTGTAATTAAATAATTCTTCCCTTCAAAATGAGATGCTCCAACAAGAAGGGTTCTCTTTGGAAGGGCTCACTCTTGCAACCAGCACTGTGCAGTGCTTTTGTTTAAGAGACTGAAATATTTTATCAAGCATGGAAGAAGGCATTAGGCTGGGAGGGGACATAAGTGTATTGGGTGATAAAAGTCTAAAATTCTTCCTGATCTTTTTCTGATTTGCAAGGAACAGAGTCCAGATCACTGAGGAAAACGCACGGTGAATTTCAGGTGTGTTTTACTTTGAACAGCTGTCTGAAAGTTGGACAGCTGTGATTTAACTTAACTGTAAACCAGTACTTTAGCTGTCCAGTTTACCTTGTCAAATTGTGAGGAGTGCCCCTCTGGAGGGCAATTCAGCCCATGTGCATTTGTCTTAGCATGGGATGAAATGCACTGTCACTCTTCACTGCATTCAGGTGCATTTTATACAGCCTAGTTTAGATTAGATTGGACACCCAGCCTTTGAGAAGGTGTCCTTTAGTAAACATCCAGCAAAGAGTGGATTTCACCCTCAGTTAGGAATGATTTACTGCAGGGGTACTGGATGGCTGGCTGGGCAGAAGTCCTGCAATGAAGAATGTCTGACTGCTCTACCAGATTGTGGACTTTGTGCATCAACAGCATTGTACCACCTACAGCAAAAATAGACCTTGTGCAAAGATGCATTGACAGCAGTGCAAAATGCGTAAGTTAACCTCTTCTCCTACATGATGTTCTGAAGGCTAAAGTTTAAATATGTGCACTTTTGGTTGTTGCAGTTTAAAAAAGCAGTAAGCAGCCAATTAAGGAGAAGGAAATACAACAACACAATTGGAAGTCTAGAGCCGTGATCCTGAATAAATGATACTGTTATGTTTTGAGAGAAAAGTATTGAGAGGAGCTATGGATACATAAAAGTTTCTGCAAATTAAATTTTACCAAGATATTCTGATCACCAGTGGGATCAGGAGAAGGGGCAACACCGTGTAAAATGTAGCAAAGAGTTACACTTCAGTGATCCTTGTGGGTTGCTTCAAGTTCCAGCTCTGCATATTCTATAATTCTATGATATTACCTAGGTAAACTGTTGGATTGCCAACTTCAGAGGAGAGTCTCCAGGTAGACAAAAATCTGTCATCATGATGTAGGAGTAATCTCTAAATGGCCTCCAGACCCATTCTAAGCCTTATTTTCATTAGGCAGTTCATCAGCCATTAGAGATGTTTAAAGCAAAACTAAAATTTATTTCTCCATGTCTAGTATTTGTTCACTAATTGAAGATGGCGTTGCCTTTATTTTGCCTCCAGTTTTCTCTTTTGATTTGCTTTGAAGCAAAATCAGGTCCTATGCTAATCAGAATTCAGATAATTGGTTAATTTATAGGGAAAAGAAAATATGTTCTCATTAGTACCCTACCTACCTTGTAGAGGCAAGAAAGCCTTTGGACTTCGTCCCAGCTGTGCAGCCTAGCAATCTCCCACTGTGTTTCACAGGGCATCTTAGGCACTGATTTGCAAGTGGGAATTTCCACAACCATGACATACAAGATTCAGAGGTATGAGTGGAACAAAGAGTTTGGTGTAACACATTTGATGTAATGTGCCTAAATGTGAATTTTTTGGCTTACTTTGGCAGAAACAGTAGACCATATCTTATGATATTAAAATAAAATGATGCTGATTATATAATTACACTGTATCACAGGACTGAAGATTATTCTAACAATCTATATTTGTTTCATTTTATGTAAATCACTTACTGCATGAGTTGAGAATTGCGGTGGTATCAGCATCTTTCAAGGCATTGTCCTGAACTATTGCAGCCTTTAGAAGTTTTTGGATGTGAAGACATTGAAATTAGGTTGTTGCTCTACAAAAACTCATTTATGTATTAGTAGTAGAGATGCCTAAGTTCAACAACTAAATAATTTAAAAAATATGAGTTACTTATTGTGCAGCTCCACTGCTCTGTGGGATGTCAATAACATCTCACAAAACAGATGAAAGATTCCTGTATTGGTAGTTGTATATTCTAGTCTGGCTCATGCAAGACCATGTCTTCCCATCAGATAAGTTGTTGATTCTCTGCCTCATTTGCTGCAGTAAGGAATGTAGCTAGAAGACCTCAGGATAATCAGTTCATAAGACCTCATCCTTCAGAAACTGAGTACTGCTAGTTAGATTAGGTCATAGCTTTAGCACATTTTAAGGGCTGAGGGAAGAGGTGGAGCAAAGTAGTTCTCATTATTCAGCAGGGGTTAGTTGGACATTTTAGCTCTGAGGTCTTGCAAGATAATATACAACGATGTCTTAGGAGCCATATTGCACATAACAGCTTCTGAAATGAGTTGCAATGATACATGTAATCATCTAGCTATAAAGGGGTTAAAGGTGCAGGAGGAAAGAAATCATGCAGCAAAGGAACTCAAAGGAATCTACAAAACCTGCCAGCTGTGGCATCCCTGTGAGTGTGTGATACTTTGCTGTCTATTCTATAGAATTCTATGCATCTCTTGCCTACACTTTGCTCAAATTTCTTTGCAGCTGAAAGAAAAAGGAGGGCTGCTTCCATGATTGGCAGCTCAGAGTTTCAGATGGCCCTTGTTTTGGTTTGGAAAATTCTGTTATAGAGTAGCTGGCATATGGTCTTCCAACGTTCTTGTTCCTCCAGATTTTCACTTTCACTGAGAAATCCCACTTGTTGCTGTTACGCAGAAGCTTACTTAGGGTCATTTTCTTCCAAAAATACATTTATGAACATTATATTGATGAATTGCATAATTTAGAGAAATATTACGTAGTGGCAGAAGTATTACTGAAGATGTCACATTTTTCTAAGTGATTCATTCTTCTTCATGCACAAAGGAAACTTGTTTTCACAATCATTTATGTGACCTTGCTTAGTGGGTGCAGTTCATTGGGATTTGAACTGGCAAAATACCAAGGAAAATTAATTTTGGTCTGCAGCAATAAGGAGGTAGTATTTGGGGTTTTTTTCCCTGCACCTCCCAAAGGATGACAGGTGTATAAAAGCAAATATTCACCTATTTTTGGGGGGCATTTTCTTCAAAATTGAAACAGTAAATTGTATTCTGCCATGTTCTGTTGAATCACGTTGGTTTGAGTCTCTGTTCTATGTGAAACTTGTTGGAGCATTGCTATGTTTAAATTCAACCCTTGCTGTTTAATCTCATTAGTTTGCCATTTGTCTTTGTCTTTAGATTCTTAGGACCTGGTCCTGCAATCAAATCAATGCAGAAAAATCTTTCTATCTAGAAAGTTCTAGAACCTGTGCAGACATATCTGCTGGGATCAGTATGATTCCAAGGTCAGAATCAGTCACAAAGAACCTATATTTCATAAATCTTATTAAAGACTTTATTTTACATAGTGCATGGCCAAGTGAAAAAAAATGCAGAGCGGTCCACAGTGTGACTGCACATAGAATTCACAGTTGTCCATTGTGCTGTATCTGACTTACAGAACTAAATAAACTACTCTGCACACTGAAAACGGGGAGTTCCTACATCGTTCTGCCTTCTTGTCAATTTGAAGCTTTCATAAAAAGACAAGTTTGCTACTTTGTGAGCTTTGCTGATCACAGGTAAAATGCCCCCAGGTTTTCAATTACTTTGGCAAGGTTCATAGAAACTTGTTTAAATTGTTGTGATGTTGCTAGTGAAGTACAGTATGGTATGATGAGCAATTGTAGGTTGGCCAAGTCCATCTTAAGGATGTAACCTTGCTGGCAGCAAGAGGCTTAGTGTGGAAGCTGGAATGAATGATGCCACCAAACACACTTGTTCTGCTGGTGTGGCAGGTCAGCATGTGCTGTTTTAGCATAGTCTTTCAGAGGCTGAAGCAGTTTGAATGTGTGGATTCTTTGTGCCTTAAACAGAGCATGGACGTAAAAAGAACAAAACTCATTTTTGTGTCAAAAAACTTGAAATTGCCATGACCTCATGACTGCTCATTGGTGGGCAATTCACCTTTGCCTTCTCGTTCCTCTGTATTTTTGCCATACACAGCAAAAGCCTCACAGTGGCCCAAAGTAACATAGCTGGGTGTAGAATACTTGAAGTGTTGTTTTATTGGTCACTGTGCTTATTGGGAAATTTATACATGAATGAACTCATGGTCGTGGTGGCATGTGTGTATCTGATTAGTAAGAGACATTATTTCAGCTGACATAAGAAACAATCAAGAAAAGTTTTCTGTGGAATGATGTAATCTCTTTCTTTTCCTGTATTCAGAAATTTCCAGGAGTTCTTGTAGGTGCTACTTCTTTCTTGTCATTGAATCCTGTATCTTTTGTCTGTCAGCCTGTTCCATTTGTCTTCAGATTTGAACTAGCCGTGACTCGCAGTTTTTTTTTCAAATGTGTTTTGAGAGAAGAGTTCCCGTGCACAGAAAGCAACCTTCTTGCAGCAGGAACTGGAACACCAGCTATATTTAGCTTTGCAATCATTGAGACTTTCATGACAACTTTCTAAGTTCTTTATTTCCTGGAAAAGTAATGTTGAAACAGCATTGTGATATTCCACAGTTACTGCCACTTGGAGCCTGTAGATCAAATTTTCTCAATTTATAGCAAAAAAAGACCCTTTTTTTTGCCCCAAATGCCAGCCCTGCATATAAGCTTGAGACTGAGAATTCTAGCAGTGTTCACTCTGGTTCTTGCACCTCTACCAGAGAAGTCAGAGGTGATAACAGTCTTCTTAGATGCATGGGCCACAGAGGAGGCTGATCTTTTTCTAAAACTAGTGTTACCTGTGCACAGGCAGGAAAAGCAATTAAGAACTTATTTTTCTCACTGAGGAAGACTGAGAGGATTTTTACTACGCTGTAGCACAGTTCTACTTCATTTTTATACTAATGCTGTTTTGCCTATAATTTCATTCTAGGTTCACAAGCAAAAATTGTTGTTTCAGACTATTTTGGCATCTTTTCTTTTTAATCTCTGAATGAACTTATTTCAACCATCTTTAAATAGCTGCTGCTTTAAAAAAAGAGAAGCTAAAAGTACAAGAACCCATAAAAAATGAGTTGTTTCGGCCTTGTCTTGACTGTTGGGTTTTGGGAGAGGGTTTGTTTAGTGTTTGTTTGGGTTTTTTAAAGAGGGAGAGAGCAAAGCCTTGTACACATGTTTAAGAAAATTTATAGACTTACACCCTTGTAAGAGCAGATAGTTCTGTAAAATGACTTCTACCTTATGTCATTCCATTTACTACTAAATTGCTGGGACATGTTTTCTTAAGGCACTTTGCACCAGCCAACAAAGACCTGAAACTCTGCAGAGCTGGGATTTAAGTTCATGCTGAACTTGGAATGTAGCAAACTTTATGTGGACATTATCAAACCCTGTGAGAAACAGCACCATATGGTGGAACAAACAGCTCTGCTGTCCCTAAGGAAGCACGATGAGCCAGAAGTGTGTCTCCTCCCTAAACAGCTGCATTTTTCTCCTCAGTGCTGCACCACTCACTGGTAATCTTGCTGTTTAGCATGGTACCTGTAAAGGATGGATAAGCAGGGAAGCATGTGGCTCTACTATGTTTTTAATCTGTTTGGGCACTGTCTTCCCCTGAGATAATGGAGAAATATCTGTTGTCTGCTAAAACCTTGATTCTGTCTCCTGCAGAAATATCACCCCTGGGACACCATGCTCTCCAGTGTTATCATAAGGATGACTTGTGATGACCATTTGAATGCATGAAGTGTCTGGTTTGGGTCTACCTAAGCTCTGTTGGATCAGATAGAATTAGAGTACTAAGTGGGACAGTTCCCAGAATTGACTTAATAATCCTAGAAATATTACAATTTTCTGTTAGTGCATGTCCACTCATCTCTGAGTAACAGAATGTGCCTGAGATATTAGGCTAAATAAATGTAAGAAATATTAATGTCTTAAAGCCAGCTGTAAAGTCAGAGATCATCATAAGCATTCTCAGTTATTGTTACAAATTACTTCTGATGCTTGCAGTTCATTCTGTAGTGAAATAATTATAATTTTCAGAGCAGAGAAATTCCTCAAGAATGTTTCTTCCAAGAAAGTAGTGGATTTCAAATACTAGGGTAGTTTTTATTTAATACAGTGTCTTCCATTTTATCTTTCTCATTTCTCACTTACTACTTCTATATTTCCTGATCTAAGATGAGCATGTACTGAAGCCCAATAGTGACCTGTTGGCTTGTGGCTGTCTTTGTAGGTGTTGAATTTTCACTGTTGGTCGGTTAGCTTAAAAGCCTGTTACAAATGTCTTGGCTGTCCATGCTTTAACAAGGTTGGTTTTATTTCTGACAGTTGTTGAGATACCCGACAGAGATTTTCCACAAATCTCTGTCAAGCTGCCAAACCTGTGTATTCCTGTCCGTTCTGCGGGTGAGCAATAAACGGTGTGAGTCACTTGAAGCTACAGAGCAGCACGCCTGTGTTTAGGCATCTTAAGCAGAAAATATGCTCTGTTGTTAATAACTGATTCATAATTGATTTTTCTTTTAAAGCTACTTCCTTATTTTTGCAGCTTGCATCAAAAACTGGTAAATAACATGGTAAGTTTTTTATGTTGTTAGTATCCATCCTCCTAGCCATGTAAGAACATTGGGCTATTGATTTTTATCCCTTCTGCCCTCTTTCATGTGGTTTTTATTAGACCCACAGCTAAGCCCTCTATCAAATATAATAATCCATCTGCAAATTCTAACTTAGGCTTTAAAACAATCCTTGGAGAAGAGTGACTTCTGTATTATAACTGAAGTATCCATAAATTCTGCCAGTGGTGGGACTTTTGTGTCTGAATAAAGATTCATCTTGCATCTAGATTGAACAAAATCTTAAATCCTTGTACTTATGTGGAGTGTTGTTGTTGAAGAGGGTTTTTTTTCCTCTTCAAAAATAGTAAAGTGTTACTGAAGTAGTTGCTTTGTTCAGAAGGAAAAACATCTTCTTCAGTAGTCCTTAACACTGAGAGAAAACTGTAGGTACACTGTTCCATTACCTGCAGGTTAGTATGTATCCTGCAGTGAGGAATAGTATGCAAATAATTGAGAATGTTTTAAACTTGAATCTTCTGACTGTAATGCTCTGCCAGTCCCTATGTCTATATTTATAGTGAAGGTATTTTCTATTTAACAAGTAGTTTGCATGTAAATAGTTGAAAACCAGTTTATCAGAGAATCTTAATGTCCCAGTTGCTATTACCTTTGTTTTAAAGTGGTTAAAACAGTGATCCTTTTTCTAGTATGTCTGTTGCACACAGCTTAGAATGTTACATGCATATATATATGTACGTATATCCCTTCACTGCTGTGTATAAAAACTGCTTCAGTTTAAATGAATTAAATAATTCATCTGCAACAACATAATCTTTGAGACAGAGACACTATTCATCACAGCTGAAGTCCAAATTGTGGGTATCTTATTTTTCACCCAGCATTGAGACAGGTTGTTGATTTCCTGGGCAGGTGACAATTTGCACATTTCTGAACAAATGGCATGTTTAAATGTTTTAAGCACTGCCTACCTGTACCAATGTGGAAAATGAAATGCTCAAAACTCTACAGAATTGCTGATAATATGTACAGTCTTTCACCTTAGCTTCAGTTCATATTTTTCCAGGTCAGGAGCACCTGATGGTTTGTACCACCTGATGGTTTTTTCTGTGCCTCTGATACACAACTGGGAAGAAGGGATTAGAGAAAGTTGCTGTTGTTAACACAAACTGAGCAATATCATGATGGGTCTGCAGACTTCTTTAGGAGTGGAATAAGCTTGGAGACTGAACTTCTGCTCTTGTCAATAGTTTGATCACTTGAGACCACAGCAGATTTCATAAAAGCAATGAAAAATGTCCAGAAAAATGTCCATCACAGCTATCTGGATATGCCAGGAGGAGAATTTGCATGGGGATTTGTATATTAGTTAGAGTAGCAAAAGCAGTTTCACTCTAGCTTATTGTATTCCAACCCTTACTAAATATATCCTAGCAGAATGAGTTTCCCTTTTCCATCATTTTCTTACCCAGAGTGTAACAATTTCATCAGAAATAACAGCAGATCTGCATGACTAATACAGGAAGTCAGCACATAGGGCCAAAACAAGGATCACCAAGACCTTCAAGGTAAAACCATCACTAGATGGAAAGCCATCAGTGTCCTCCAGAATGCCTCGTAACATTATTTGACTCAAAATTCTATGAGAGAAGACTGCTGTATTTAGTGCCTTTTTGGTATCCACACGCCTAAAGCCCTCATAGTGTTCACTGAAGTGTGTAAACACTATTGTGACCAGCTTAACACAACCTTCACAGTGTGATTTGGCCAGTGTTGCATATTAAATTTGTGACACAAGTAGACGGAGAAATCTGGAGTCCTGGGTCCTATTTGTTAAATCCTCCTTCCATGAAGACTTAATGGGTATAATTTGAGCTGCGTAATTAATATTTTGCAGCAGACCAGCCATGTGATACACTGATAGTGGCTAACCTTTCCAGTCAAGAGGAGGAGTTTCATGCTAAACATAGAGGGTCTGTGTTCATTTTTCTTGGATGAGCATTCAGAGAACAGAGAAAGCAGTATTTATTAGTTAGATGGGACTCATTCAAGTTCTACAAGCAAGCTGTCGCTAAAGATGCCCAATGGTCTTTTTTGAAGTGCAGATATTCTTTCACCATCATGTCAAACCAAGTTTTAGTACATTGTCACACTTGAAGGTCAGTATTCTTGTGGTACCAGGTATCATGGTAGCTTCCAAAACCAGATGCTCCAGGCAGAAATGCATAGGGAACAAGCATTCAGGACAGCAAAAGCTTTCATTACAGTGAGAACCATTGAAAATGAGATCAGTGAATGTGTTGCTGATAGTGACTGCAGTGAATGTCCTCATGCACAGGGCAGGACATAAATGCTGGGCAGTACTTGGTGGTGTATAATGTTACACCTCCCTGAAACAGCAGGATTTCATTTCACTTGTGGAACTGAGAAAGAAGTAATTTTTTGTTTATCTTACAAATATGTGTTGGGTCTCTGCACTCTTCTGCTGTTGACAAAAGTCTCAGATATTTTGGCTTAACTACAACTGAAGTGTGAGAACAACAAAAGACAAACACTAATTAGTATTCTTTTGACTGCTGTTCTGAAGGAATGGAGCTGTATTCTCCTTCTTGAGCTCCAATGGAGATTAAAGTAAGGCAATGATTATGAGGGAGGACCAAAAAAAGAGAAATGGAAACAAGGTAGATCCAGCCAATTTTTCCACAATGCAAATTTATGCAAAATAAGCCTTGAAGAGAGACCTGCATTGAACCTACTCATCTTTGTAGATTTCCTCCATGGCTTTTGCATAGGCTCTCACTCTTTGCTTGGAGAAAAGCTGTTGTTCAGTTTGTCTGACTGGGCTGGTTTGTGGAGCAGAAAGTCCCATTGCAAAGTAGCACAAGGAACGTGGATGGCATATCGTGCAGGGCAAGATACCAGTAGGAACAGCAACTGGCTGCAAAAGCACATTGTGTTGAATGAATAAGTTATACTTACTTAAAAATATAATGCAGACCAACATTTTTAATTTGTAAAAGTGAAGTTCAGATTCACTTCTGCCTGTGGCTGCATTAGCTTGTGTGGCTGGCACTGACACAACTGCTAAGGATAACTCCAGCAAGGTGCCTGATCTTGGCACTGGAGGGCAGGTCACACAAACTGGAATTACCAGCTTTTTTCTTGGTTTTTTGTAGTTAAGGGGACTTAGCAATCAAAGCTCACATGCCCATTACAGCTGGAAACAGACAGGGGTTTTTTTTGTCGAAGTTGTTTCTCTTAAAAGAAGTTGGATGGACAGGAGAGAAACAGCTCTTTGGAGTCTCTGGTAGTGAAGACAACTTTTTCCTTGGTGATAGAGGTTAGAACAGCTGTAAAGCTTTTTCAGTTTCTGCTGAAATTTGGAACAAATTGCAACAACTGTCAGCAGGCTGAAGACTGCAGAATGCAATAGTTTCTACCGTAATTTAATGGAGTCCAGATAAGGCCTAGGAAAGATGTAAAGTCCACTTACTCTGGCTGTGCTACCTCTGACCATTTGTTCTTTTACTTTATTTCTAAACCAAAAAATACTCATTTATCATGTGCAGGATTACTTTTTCTCTGCTAGTCCGCCATTTTGAAGAGGAACATCAGAAAGTATGACATCTTTTAGATGCATTTCTCTTTCATTTACCTTAAAAAAAACCCAAACAAAACCTTTATAAGAAATCAAAAATGCCTTGCCTTCAAATAGTGTCATCTGGAATAAAATCTAAACCATATTCAGTCATCTCAAATTTTTACAAACATATACTGTCCTTGACAGTGTTCCTTCCCGTATGTTCCTTCCCTAATTCCCTGAACAAATAAACCAACCAACCAACTAGTGGGTTGAGACTTTATTATTGTTATTATTAGAAGAGCTGACTCAAGAAGAACATATATGAGTTTGACTTCATCAACACCTACATTTTACTGAAATACCATGAGGCATTAGTAAAGCTTTGTGTTTTGCAGGCACTCTACTTGCAAGGCATGAAGGAGGCACATTGCCCTTATTTTGTTCTTTTGGTCATATTTTAATCCTTTGAAATCTTTTTTCTGAGTCATTCCCAGGAAAGAATTAAAGGTTTGGCTACTTTGTGACTACTTCTATTTTTGTAAATTCTTTGGTGGATCACCCCTTTTGACAGTTTTGGATTTTACCTGTGGTTTTTGAAAGGCATCAGGATTCACTCTGGGCTAGAGGATGTATGATGGGTGGTCCATCACTCTTGGCTGACTGGCAGACTGACAGTAATATTGCTCTGCAGCAGCTGTCACAGATCTGTTTAGGATATCATGACTTTTGTGGGTCAGCCCTTCCCAGTCCCAATATCACCCTAAATATGTCCTTGATACAGAAGAATCAGAATAGTTTGAGGACATTAAAGAGCAAACTGCCTGAAGCGACTGAGTAGCATACCAATGATTAACGAAATTACTTATTTGGCATTACTGGCATTATTTTTTAGATAATGCATTCAGGAGGAAGTAAATCAGTAATGGGATTTAAGAAGCACAAAAGGAGATTTCAGTATAATGAATTACATTCACAGAGGTGATACCAAATATCTGTAGATATAATGGAGGATTTTTGTGTGAAGCACAAATAGCATACTCAGATTTTTAACTCTGTTGAGCACTGGATTGGTGCAGAATCTGTTGAAGATGGCATTATATTTGCATTACTTTTATCATTCACCCTGTTTTTGTTGGGAAGTGAGTAAGTTTCTCCACTCGGTAAGAAATAAAAAGACTTCATTAGTCCTTTGATGGCTGCTTGAAGAAGCTGATAATACTATAGCACTTGAAATTATAAATCTCATTCCTTACCAAATTTACCAATTGTTCTATTGAAGTAAACAGCACCAATGTGAAATCTTCAAACTAGTATGCCCACATGTTCAATGGTGCTGCAGAATGTACTATTTACATTTCATTAAAACCCCTGTGCTGTGATATGGCTCCAGTTGCAATGGGGTGATTTCAAAGCTTCCAATTTAAAAATTGAAATATCTACCCATGCAGAATTGGTTTGAATACAACTGTCTTCCCATTGACTAATGGAGGAGGGGGAAATGCTTGCCTGGTATCATTTTACCCTAGGCTAATTTCAGATGAAGAAGATAAAGCAGATTTACTTTATGAGAGTAGTCCAGTGCTTGATTTTGAAGAAGCTCTTGTGACAGTCCCAGAGCTTTGGTAAAGGGAGGCTGATTGAACATTTTGGTTTACACTGAACAGTTTAGGAACAGGTTTCGTTATGCCATTGTTGGCATCAGTTTTACTGAGCTGGAGTAGGAGTGCTCACATGGTCATTACTGCTTTTGCTTTATTGAAAGGAACTGCAAACATGCCTTTTCATTAGACCAATATTAATCTACAGTTTTGTTTAGGAAAAGGAAGATTAGTAGGCATTGTATATTAGCACTGATGTAACCATGATCCAAATAGATGCATATGTTTATAAACACAAAAAACCTCTAACTGAAATGGCTCTGCCATTTTTCATTTTACCATAAAATGAGGGAAAACTAATGAGGTAGCTATCACACACTAATTTATACACAGCAGATTTTCAGGGTTGATCACATATCTAAAATTACCTGTGTGCTTGAGTCAGGTAGAAGTTTCTCTTGAATATTGTCTAAAAAATTTCTTTGTGCTCAAGTTTTCAAACAGAGGAAAGGAGAGTTAAAAAGCTAAAAGTGTTTTATGAGATGCCCTAGGGAAACCTTACACATAACTTTGCTTGAATTTGGTGTACTGGAGTTGATTTTTAAATTTTGTTGGTTTTGTGTTTGGTTCAATTCTGGTAGCTGTAACCTCCTGCCTTAGCGGTGCCCTCTGTGTCTCATGGGGAGGGGAGCAGTGGCCAAAGGTGGCCTCACTGGGCATCTTGCTGTTTCCTGATAACTTATCTGAAATGTTGCGGACATATTCCAGGATTTCATCTTTTTCCTTTATGACAGTGATTAGTTTTCTGGATTTATCTCCTAATTTGTCATGCTACCAATTTCTGTTTCTTAAAATAATCATTCTGTTGCAATGCTTCTAATTTCAGTGATTATTGCAGCTCATCTGTGTAGAAAAGTAGTGGCAAAATTCCAAACTAAGGAGTCTTCAATTTAAAGTGCCAGAGTTAGTGCAGAATAGCATATTCCTGGTCAGTGTTGCTGAGCAGAAAGCCTCTCTGTTTTGGCCTCCAGATCGTAAATGTGCACTGCTTGTCTGGCAACTGAGCTGTGGTTTCTTTTAATCTAGTTCTAATAGCATGGTATTTTTCTCTTGAAAAGGGAGGAGAAAGCAGCTTGCTGGACATATGGCATAGAGCTTTTTAGCCCAATAGAGAGTTGGGCTAAAAACACTGAACACCCTGTAACACCAAAAGGAGACACAGAACTGTTATGTCACAGATAGCTCAGATGCTTCAGCAAGTGAAAAAATAGCTTGACAATGTTAAGTGTGAGTGAGGGGTGGACGAGTTACAATTTCTGAGGGCTCTTGAGTGAGTTCTATTAAAACCCATGTATTTTAAAAATATATTTCATTAGAAATAGTCATCTTTGCCACTTTTAGGGCAAGTACATTTTTCTTGTGAAACAAGATTCTCACTTTTGGTGAAATACTGGATAGGCCCTGTAGCTACACAAATCAATGCCCATGGTAATGCAGTAGGTTGGTTTGGACTTAAGATTTTTCCCCCCTAGATTAAACAGTGTTAAAAACCTGTAAAATCTGGGTTTTTTTCCCTGGCAACTCAAATTAAAATGCATAGATGAAACTGAATTGAAGCTGAAATAGAACTTGCATTGAAGGACAAGGTTTCATTCCATAACTTAAAAGAAGCAGCACAGAAGAATCAGCCATGCAGTTTTGCGTAACAATGTGATTATTACCGCGTTAGATTGCTCCAGTACTCTGTATTAGCATCTGAATTTTGGAGTGCCTGTCATTTATTTCCTTCAGTTAATGGCAAAGTTTAAGAGGCAAAATTAGCTTTCCTGTTGCTCTTCCCACCATCCTGCTATTTGGTATAGTTTTGACCTGCAACAACTTATTATAGTTCTTTAAGGACATTTAGGAATTCTTCTTCCAAGTTTTGTTGTTTGCATTTCCCCCAGAATGTCAAGTATAACCTTGTGAGGATAGTTTGACATTTCTGCAGCTGCACTCCATCCCAGTATGTTTTGCTCATGACCAGATTTAGTAAATTTCCTATGTTCTTTATCCAGAAAGAGAATAGATTTATTGGACATAATTAGTTTGTTTTAAATCATGGCTGCTTATCACTCTTACCTTTGTCATCACAGACGTTGTTTGTAGTTTTTTTTATCTAAATATTTGTGGCATTCCTTTAGTAATTATACATGCCAGTAGTTACAGCTGCTCTCCATTAAAATGAGCCTAATGCTCTGCAGCTACTTTTTCATCATTTAAGAAAAATTGGCTTGTGATTTGAAAGGGAGTTCAACTCATTTGACATCCTAGCAAGTGTGTCGTGTAGCTCTTTGGATACTCCGGAGTGTCAATTCGGTGTGTTAGCCAGGATATGCCTGTTTGGATGACAGGCTGGATCAAGCAGACAAAGGAGGGCTGTGTTTCTACTACTCCCTGTCCTGCTAATCATGAGTGCATCTAAGAAATGTGGGATCTCATGGATGGTGGGATGTATGTTGTCTGCATATCTGAAACTAAAGTTGAGCTGATTCGGACTTTCTGACTGACAGGGGTTTTCTCCCCTGCATAGCTGTATGCTCATTATCAGTACAGAAAGAATGCCCAGCAAATGCAGCCAATTTGTGAATCTCAGCTTTATTGCAAATGTAAATAAATCTGGGAGAAGTATTGTAAAAGCTTAGCAGTGGAGTGTATTGCAGTTATAAATAGTCACCAGGGTTCATGACTGTGAGCTGCATTTACACACCTTTCCTCCCAGTGACAGAAATAAATTGAAAGGTGACAGGAAGGTGATAGATGAAGAACTGATGGATGCAACTGTCCTCTCTTGGCTTCTTTAAAAAAAGGGAAAGCACTGTTTTGTACTACTGTCGTGCACAAAGCCAGTACCTTTCCTGAGGACCATGGAAAGCACAGAATTCAGCTTTGTATTCGCAGTTCTGAAGCTTGGGGGTCAGTCACTGCTTCATTAGTTCATGTGTAGGAGTGATAATTCAGGGCAGAAAGAAGATTAGCTTCTATTAATTACTGTAAATCCCTTACAGCATATTCTGTGGTGGAATTAATAAGCAATTAGTTGCTGCTGGAAGCTACTGAGATTTCAAATATATAAAAAAGTAATGATGAGTCAGAACTGTATCATATTAGCTTTGTATGAATGTTGATGTTGTGGATGACCATGAAATTGTGACAGTGACAAAATCTCACCAGCCATCTAGACAACTGCCATTTCAGATTGGTGTTTGTAAGATCTGAAGTATTTTTAATTCTCCTTAATTCCTATTCAGGACCAGTACTGAAGGGATGAGTTTGTATTCAAGGACGTGTTTCTTGGCTGTCTGCTGGAACGGTTTTGCTGAATGACTTATTTGGGCTAATGTAATTAAGCTACTCCCTGAGCCAAGCCCATACCTGTGTGAGTGTGCTGCAGTGCTCCTGGGCACGCTGTCCTTGCCCTCTGTGCACACAGATGGCAGGGCAGGGCTGGGGCTGCATCCTCAAGCAGCTTTGTGCAGCACGTGCGGGGCTCTACAAGCAGCAGTTGATGCCGAGGGTCTGCTGATTACAAAATGCTTGTGACAAGAAAATTGAAAATGTTAAGTGGTGTAACACTCAGAAAGCAGGTACTCTATCTTAGGTGCACATTCAGAATTTCAGGTTTGAGGAGGGAAGGGTGAAGGGGATATTTCTGCTCTCTCAGGTATCTAAGGGGAGGGTATGGATAAGACAGGAACAGAGTCATCTTAGGGTTACATAATAACAGCACAAAAGACAGAAGTCACAAGTTAGAAAAAGGGACTATGCAATTCAATTTCATGGAAACAAGAAGTTTCAGAACAGATTGGCCAGAGACGATGTGGAGCTCTGCTGACAAAGCTCTGAGCAACCTCAACTGGTGGTGATGGCACCGGGACAATATCAAGGACCCTTCTGACCTAAATTGTAGTCTATAGTCCTGGACTTCCTTCACAAGTCCTTGCATGGTGTGCTTCATGAGGAGGTTACTTCAGACTGGATTTGTTGGTTACTATTGTAAGGTTTTAGTTTCAGCAGAGAGAAATCCACTGCAGGCAGATTGTGTTGCTCTGTGATGCTGTAAGCAGAGGCAGTCAGAGGATTCACTTCCAAAGCATATCTTTTCATTTTTAAAGGGACTTTTTAAAAAAAAACTCGCCCGTATGCATTTTGTCAGGAACATCCAGCATGAACTAGATAAGTAACACTTACACAGGCTCAGATCTATTGTTTAAAATGAATCACAGGTGAAAAACTGTTGTTGCAGAACTACTCTGTCTAACAGTCTGGAGCAGATTGGAAAAGCTCCAGCTTGCTTCGCATACTCATATTTTCATGGTCTCTGGTGCTGTGATAGATTTTTGGTTTCTGAGATTTGAGTTTAGCTTTTAGATTTACTTGAACTGCTGGAACAATGAAATGTGGTTGTGTGGTGAGGCTTGCAGCTGACTATGGCAGATAAAAAGCTTATCTCTCTTCTAGTGCATTGTTCAACATTTTTAGAAGTTGCTTCTAATTTCAAATGGAAACAATACAGAGAGGATTAGCTTTGTCTTAACAAATGCAACAAAACAGTACCAATTATATGCAAAGGCATCTAGGCTGAAACTCTTACTAGTACCTCTAAGGTGGATGCAGTCTATGGATGTTGACACAGTTCAATTTTCTTCTTTATTCTGGCCCAGGTATCTGCTTTTTAGACTTTTAATTTCATCTTTGTCTCTTTTTCTGTTTTCATTCTCATTTTCCCTTTTCCTTTGCACATAACATTTTCTTATACCCTGTCCCCAGCTATGTCCTTACCTGTCTATCCTGCAGGTCTTTTCTCCCTTCCTTTTTTTTGTTATCTTTTTTCTCATACCTTCTCTGCCATCCTCAGCATTAGTCATGCACAATCCCACTTTCATTTCTACCCTTAGTTGTTGTTGTACAATTGTGTATTCTCTTCTTTATCCCATTTTCAAGCATGGAAGGATGTGATTTTGCTTCTGCAGAAAAATCCCCAGCAGTTCGTTGAAGTAGCTCTTTGCCAACAGTAATGATCACTCAGACCCCAGGCCTCCCACCTCCAGGGTGGCACTGAAACAAGAGCAGACCCATAACTGGGTGCAGGTCCTGGAGGTCTGCAGAGATTTACAGGTCTTTGGGGCAAACTGTGAAGTTTGTGTTGTTGGGCTTTCCTGAACATGCCCTTGCCACTCAGCAACGTGCTGTGCTGATGCCTCTGTAAGCTTTCTCTTGTGCCTGTCAAGGGTGACTTGTTCCAGGGGTTCTGTCCAAAGTAGATTTCTCTTTCTTGTCACCTCCAATTAGTGTGATATGAAAAGATATTTCTTCAGTCTTCTGTCTGCCAGTAATTGATTCTGGTCAAAGGCAGCCTCTTGAAATTTCATTGCCCAGCTTCATTTTTGCATGTTAACTTAGTTCTGTAAATCAGTGCTTCCCCTGCTCCCCCAGTTTTCCATTATCTGATACTTTTTGGCTTGGGGCAGTTATCTACATGACAGGTCAGCAATAGACCTTATGTGAGTTATGACTTTGACTCCTGAACCTGGTGCTTAGAAATATGGAAGCAGAGAGGCACAATGTGTTCAGCTCCTGGTTTTCTGACTGATGTTACAGCCATGGTGTGGGCTGAGTCAGTGTCAGGTCCAGAGCCAATACAGTGATATTGAAAGCTCCTGGAATCCTATTGTCAATAGTACTTGTCATCCTCTTTGTCACTTATATGGCTTTGGATGCTAGAAAACCTTCTAGCTTTTGACTTGAATTTCACATATTAAAAGGAGAAATTGAAGAAATGTTTTATTTCCCAAGTTGCCTTTCTTTTTTACACTAAAATCAATGATGGACTGAACACTATCTACCTGTATTTTTCCTCTGCTGTCTGCCAATGATGCATCAAGTTACAGGGGACGAATTTAAGAGCAGCTCATGGTGGCATCTGGCCAACTCAGTGAGAGAGACTGCCTGCAGAATTCTGTTGCTAATGAAATGGCCCATTTCATTGATAGGTATTGATCAGCATTGGTGTGGGTTTCTGGGGCTTATTGCACAGAAAGGGTCATAGGGAGGGAAGAAAGCTGTACACTGTGGTGGATCGACCTTGGTGTCCACCAAAGTCACTCTGTTGCTTCCCCTCCTCAGCTGACAGGGAAGAAAATGTAACAAAAGGCTCCTGAGTCAAGATAAAGAGTGAGAGAGGTCACTCAGCAATTGCTGTCATGGCCAAAACCGACTCGACTAGGGGAAAAATTAATTCAACTTATTACCAAACAAGAGTAGGGTAATGAGAGATAAAGCTTAAAAATAGCTACTCCCCATCTGTTTGTTCTTCACTCTTGATTTTTCTACCTCCTTCCACCTAGCAGTGCAGGGAATGGGGGTTGTGGTCAGTTCCTCATGTTGTCTCTGCACTCCTTCTTCCTCAAGGGGAGGACTCCTCTTATCCTTCCTTTGTTCCAGCATGGGGTCCCTGCCACGGGAGACAGTTCTCCATGAGCTTCTCCGACGTCAGTTTTTCCCATGGGCTACAGTTTTTTGTGAACTGCTCCAACTTGGGTCTCTCACAAGGGGACCAGTCCTTCAGAAACAGGGTGCTCTAGTCTGTGGATCCTGTGGGTTCCCTATGGTGTCCCCTTGGTGTCACAAGTCACCTGCAAACCTGCTCCAGCATGGGCTCCTCCCTTCATCGTGCCATGGATCTTTTCAGGAGCCTGTTCCAGCATGGTTTCCCTATGGGGTCACTGCCTCCTTTGGGCATCCACGTAGTCTGGCAGGGGATCTGCCACGGGCTGGAGGTGGATCTCTGTTCCCCTGTGGACTTCATGGGCTGCAAAGGCCTTCACCATGACCTGCAGGGGAAACTGCTCCAGTGTTTAGACCACCTCCTGCCCCACCTTGTGTACTGACCTTGGGGTCTGCAGGGCTGTTATTGTCCCTTATTCTCACTCTTCTTTGTCAGCTGCAATTGTGCAGATTTTTCCCCCTTCTTAACTGTGTGATGCCAGAGGTGCAGCCACTGTCTTGGAGCTGGCTGGCGTTGGCTCCACTAGACACAGGGGAAGCTTCTTACAGAAGACACTCCTGTAGCCCACTGCTACCAAAACATGGCCATGCAAGCCCAATACACACAGGCACACCCAGTACACCTTGGTCTTGTGCAGACTTTGCTGTAAGGGCTGAAGCAGCCTGAGAAGTTGTGAGACAGGGAGGAGCTAAATGCAGGTCTGTTATGACGGGCAGTTACAACTCCTAATGTTCATATCAAGTCAGGTGCTGAGGACAAGGAGAGAAATAGAGGCTGGGAGGCAGGGCAAGCAAGTGACCCTCATGTCCTATAAAGGAAGGAGCTGAGGGAAAGCAGTGGCACTGTTATGTCTGTATTGTTGCAAGTAACTGGCGAGAATGCCATGTCTCTGTGCTTAGAATCAGTAGAATGGAAGCTCCTGTACTGCAGGACTGCAGTGCATGCCATCACCCTGGAAACATTTCTTTGAGAAGCCCTTTTTCCCGTCTCGATTGTCTTGCCCATGAGATACAAGTTCAAGGTCATAATGGTTGTTCCATAGTCCTGTGCCTGATAGAGGAGATAAGCCTTGTAGAAATTGTTCCTTCTTTGCAGAAAAGCAACTAAAAAATGTATTGACAGTGTGTACGCAGCACATGGAGCGTCTTCCTAGACAAGGAATCTTCATCCTCAAAGGAGTCTCAAACTGCAGAAGCTACAGATAAGGAGAGTTCAAAGAGTTACTCATTTATTACAGAATTCAGCAAGTTATTGGGTAAAATAGAACAAGGCCACACTATATTCAGGATATTGAATCCAATTTATACAGCTGATAAAAAGCAAGGAAAATAGGACCTCACTGTAGCACCTAACTAATAAATCTCTTCTGAGAGAAAGAGCAGGAGCCACAGGAGTTTTGGTCCTGAGAGTCACTGGATTTTGTACATGGAAATTAGTGGGATTCTGCTCACGCTGCTATCGAGTGACAAAAATCTGTCTTTCATGTAGGTAAAATAAGGCCGTGCTTTGTAGTATTTCTGTGTAATGATGGGCTCCCTGCTTCTCTTTACTCTGCTGTGTTTGAACTAGTTATAATTAGCAGTGACACACATTTGGCAGGCAGCGGTGGGCAGGTGGCCATGGCACTTAGCAGAACTGGAGCTTAGGAAGCAGTTAGTGCTGGCCTAGCCTATCTCTGCCAGCTCAGGTGTAGCAGCTGACCCTGCTGAGACCCTTGCTCCCCCAGCATCTGATTTTTGTGTGTGAAATGTATTGGTGAGCCAGACTTTGTATCTTTTTTTATAGTATTTGACAATGGCTTTCCAATAATATTCAGCACGTCTCTCTATTTGAGCAAAATCAGGTTTTGGGAAGAAAATAGCTGTGTCATGATGTACAAAGGAGCTTATCAGCTGGTCTAATACTATTTTCATGATGTCCATCATTAACTCCATTACTTCTTGTTGCCATGCAGTTTTGTTAAAGACCAGTAAGGAACATTATAGTTTATTAAATCCAGTACTAGTCAATTTTGAGTAAATTTTAGTTAATTATAACTTCACTTGGAAACCTGATGTGATGTAAAACAGAATTACACAATTCCCCTTCCTCTGTTGTTGTTGTTAAGTGTTTTTCCTACTGGTCTGGTTTTCCTGAAGAGCAGCATCTCATTTTTCTGTTGTTTTAACTTTCCAAAGCTCCCTTGTATTTTCAGAGTGATGATTCAAAATAAAAGCTAAAATTTCAGGAATTATTTCAAATGTCTGAGGCAGTCCTCGTCTATCTTTCCCCCTTACTTGAGCAAGCACTAAATGTTAAATTATAATAATAAATATTAAAGGGGAAAACGTCACAAAAGAACTAATTTAGTCACAAATTGAGACATTTCATGTGGTATAGTGAACTGCAAACTATTTTAACTTAGATGTCCTCCTCAGCCTTGCCAAATGTAAATATTGAAATACCAAAAGTCTGATTGCACAAGGTGTGTTAATGTCTTGAAAATAATTTTAGAGCTTTGGTTCATTTGAATTTTCTATCATAATTTTGATTTCTTGGCCATTGGCTTTAGTCCAGTTGTGTTTCAGGTAGCTTTCAACAAATATGATGGCTGAATTCAAACTCTAGTTTCAGCAAAAAGCTGAGTTTATCCAACTCCAGTACTGGGGGCTTTTTAAAAATCTAGTTTGTCCAAGATAGGAATTTTGATTTCTGTAACTTCAGCCAGAAGCATTATAGTTTCTTTTTGTCTCTGTATTTGAGCTGATTTTCAACTCAGAAAGAAAATAGAAGGAAAATAGAAAGTTGAAGGTAGAAATAGTCATATCGGGAGCACTTGAGTGGATTTACAGAGGCTGTAGGGGAAATGTATTCCTTTCTCTGTGCCAGTGTTAAGTTCTCGCTTTCCTCAGTACATGTTTGATTTTTTTAATTCTTGGTGCTATTTTGAGAGAAGTGGTGTTTCTTTGTTTTGGATTTGGTTCTGGGCCTTTTTTATAAGACAATTATGGCCTGCAAATTTTGCTTTTCCAAAAGTGTTTTGGTTTTTTCATCTGGTAATTTCACAATGTCCAGATAAATGACATTTATAACTCTTCCCTTGACCGCTGCCATAGGCACTCCACCACAGAAGGCCACTAGGCTGGTCAGGCAGGACTTGCCCTTAGTAAAGCTGTGCTGCCTGTCTCAAATCACTCCCTGTCCTCCTTGTGCCTTAGAAGGGCTTCTCAGAGGATCTGTTCCAGGATCTTCCCAGGCACAGAAGTCAGACTGACAGGTCACTAGTTCCCATATTCCTCCTTTCTACCCATTTTAAATCCAGATACGGTGTTTCCCTTTTTCCAGTCACCAGGGAATTTACCTGTTTGCCATGACTTCTCAGATACCATGGAGAGTGGCTTGGCAACTACAGCCAGTTCGCTAGGACTCTGGGATACATCTCATCAGGTTCCACAGAATTATGTATATTCATGTTCTTCTAGTGAGAACAAAATTAATCTCCTACTACAGTGGGAAGGAAGGGCTTTGTTCCCCCAGTCCCTGTCTTGGGGTCCCTTAACTGTAGGCAACTGTATAGAAAACTGGTAGAAAATGTTCTCATACAGAACATCAGGAGCTCTTGTTGCCACATGTAAAATGGAAACCAACCTGTATTCACCCCTTGGCTTTGGTTGCATCTAAGAAAATGCCTTTTATGGTTATGGCACAAACCACAATCATTCTGAAGAAAATACTCTGGAAAGGCTGTACAGAAAAAATCCCACACAGATTCTCAAACATGCTTAACAAAACTCACCTTCTGAACCTGTGCTTTTTATATCTTGTGATGGCTGTGCTCTTTTGTCAAAGTAGCCTGTGTGCAGTGCAGCAAATGTGACCATATGTTATACTGTTGGGTTCTAATAAGGTTCTCCTTGAGATGAAATACTTTAAGCAGCAATAAAGAATGATGGGAAGCAAAAGCACTAAATAAATAAATGGGGTTGTAACAAAATTGTCGTGCCACATCCATATGTGTGTATTTATGTGAATTCAAAGGAAAGAAACAAGTAAACATGACATCCTAGCATCCAAAGCTTGTGCCAGATGTCTATTCTTGGAGTGAAGTCCTACATGAATCAAGAAAAGCTGTTGAGTTTAATTAAAAGTCGATTCTGATCTACTTAGCTTGATCTCATGCTCAGTAGAAAGCTCATCAAGCAAAGACTACATCTGTGAAAGTAGGAAAACCTCTATTGTGTTGTCTTCAGTGTGTGGTTCCCAGTGTTTAATTCCCACTGCACTTTAATGAAGAAGAGGAAGAGAATAGGCCCGATTTTAGTTTTCTCCAATTCCTACTAGTATACAAGGAATTCTCTGTGCTGCAGAATATAAATTCTCTAGTCCTTAGAAATGAGAAGTTAGGAAGCCCTTGCTGGAGCAGCACAGGAGCTGTTGCATGCCTGATTCCACACGTTCAGCCCTTTTGGATAGAAAAGGAAATTTCAGGGCTGATCTACAGACAAATCAAAATTCCAATGTGCCACCACATGAATGAGAATGATGGTGAGGTCTGCTCTTCACATCTGCTCATGGTTCACATTATCAGTGTTTTGTGATCATTGCCATTCTTTCCTCCAGAGAGAGACTCCAAAAATCAGATTAGAGCTGTCAAAAGTGGATGGGAGTGATGATAAATTTGGAAGTCTTCCAGGAAGAGCAATCTGATGGACCACACCATGTATGGGATTTACTGTAGTGTGATGTTTATATCTTATATTTCATAGAATCATAGAATGGTTTGGGTTGAAAGGGACATAACAATCATCTAGTTCCAACCTCCCTGCCATGGGTAAGGACACTTTTCACTAGACCAGGTTGCTCAAAGCTCCAGCAGTTCTACATCAAGGACACAAAACTTCTAGCTGGTGCAGAAATAATTACAATATATAGTGAAATGGAAAATACTTATCTTTACTTATCTTTAATTTCACAGCGGAGGAAACAATGACTTATTGGAGGGTTTCTGCTCCTGTTGCAGAGCTACAAAGAAGACATGGATTGCATGTTCTGTTTTTTCTCTTTGAAGTACTCAAATTCTGCAGGGCAACTTTGAAATAAAACTAGGAGGGCAGTAGGTATTTGAGAGCAATTTAAAGTTGAGCAGGTGTTCTCTAGGTCAAGATACACAAGGATCTGATTCTGTTCACAGGTCAGATGGATAGATACCTAGTTTGTGCTAATGTGCTTAAAATTACAAAGGAATGGGAATGAGAGAAATCTTCACGGTTTTCAGTGATGTCACTTGAAACAATGGTCTCCAAAGTAGATAGGCAAATACTAAATTGGTTAAAAAAATTGCAAGATCAATATTTCCACTATGAAATACAGTACCATCCACTGGAGTCAGTTCCCATTAAAAGGCAAAGTTACTTTTCTTTGCTATTGGGGGCACAGCCCAATTACTTTGGGGAAGGCTGTACAGGTGTGGGAGGGTTTCTTTCAATCACCTAAAATGACCTCCTTAGACAGTCCTACTTCCTGTGGTGAAAGTGCCAGAATAAATGTGCCTAAATTAGATGCAGGGGTGTATTTCAAACAATGCTCATTCAGAAATCCTGCCTGGTTTGTTCAATGTGCCATTTGTTACAGCAAATATGCAGGATGGCAGGAAACAGCTTGTTGTGCATTTCTTCCCTGCTTAAATGGCTTGTTGAGCTGATAATTAATAAGCAACAGGACATTAGGTTTATTGTAACTTTGCTGGATGGATGGTTAATCACTGGAGGTAGAAAGTACAGGATATGTCTTATCTATTAAGGTTTTTCACATCTGTAGGAATTGCAGCCACTGATGTATGGAGTAGTACACTCCCTAAGAACTGTGATATGCATGTGAATTATTATTGTGTGAAAATCCTACCTGGGGTTCTTAAGGCATTCTCATTTTCTTCAGCTGAACACCAGGTACAGTAGTTTAGTGTGGTCTTAAAATCACAAGGAGAAATTTGGGCTAACTAGCATTCATGTGCCTTCTGTGGATGCATCTCCATTGACATTCACTTAAAGGTAAGCAACAATTCAGGAGAACACAGAGATTGAAGTATTGCCTGCTAAATCCTTTAAAACTGAAAGCTTCTAAAATATCCTGAAAGTTTCCTTTACTAATTCTGCTCAAATCTGTTTCTGTCTGGACGTGACGCTCCAGGGAGGGTGCATATGCCAAATGCACAGTGTAGGCAGCAGTACAAGGCAGGCTTGTGTTCAGCAGGACAGGAGGCTGACATGCAGTGCATATCCTGTGGGTGAAGTCCTGCCACAAACAGCTGGGTGCTGGGGAGAGCTCTGAGCATGGTGCTGCTGTGTACGTGTCCTCCAGGAAGATGATGGGGAGCAGGTGCTGCTGACTTACAAGCTGATGAGAGTGCGGATGCTCATCATAAGCAGCTGGCTATGAGTAACAGCGCTGCACAGGAAGCTTTTCTGTGCCTGTGGCTGTCTTAGCAGTTACTGTTCTTGTTTTCTCTTAAGGTCAGCTCTTCTGTTAAGGTGATCAAAGTGCGTCTTCAAGACAGGAACGAGGAAAGCTTGGGGCGATGAGCGTGTTGATGGCGCACGTGCCTCCCGCTTGCGGACGGCAGCACTGGGCCTGTGCTTTAACAATGGACTGCTTCAGTGATTCTCTGAGGTGCTGATGAACCCACCTGCTCATCAGAGCTTGCTTCAGGGTGCACAGAGGTGATTGCTCATACAGACAGTTTGTGCAGTGGGGCTGCCTCGAGTTCTGGAACTGAAGGAAAGCTGGGAGTCAGGGCATTGCCTTGTTCCTCTGTTTTTGTCTTGTGGGAGCAAGTTCTAAGTGTTGTCCTCACTGAAAATACAGTCCTAGAGTCTAAAGGTGTGTGAATACAAAACACCTGGTAAAGCTACAACACTCTACGCCCATTGTAAAATTTCTTTTTGCTGCTAGAGACGTGTAAAAGAACTTTAAGGATTTTCAGTCCTTTATGAGCAATACTCACTCCCAAGCTTCTGCTGGGGCATGGAGTAGAAAGGGCACAGCTGCATATTGAAGGCCTTTCTCAGTTCATGCTTACTTAATGTGCAGTGTTGTGGGCATCACTAAGCAGTAATGAAATTTTTGCATTTGAACTGTTTAGTTCTTTGAAGAGGCACTTTTTAGTTAATCTTTAAAAGCTTGAGGACATTTCTTCACGGCAGTCTGCTAATGCAAGGACAGTGCTAACAGGTTGCTTCTAAAAGCTTGTCACGTTTATTTATCTACTTGGTGGAAGCGAGCTCTGCAAAAGCTTCTCTACTGGGGCTGCAGTGTAGGAGGAGTTGGTAGGAACAGAAGTGAAAGAGCTGCATGATCAATCAGGACAGTTGCAACACTTCATTCTCTCTGCTTTGGCGAACACCAACTGCTTGGCTTCTTAGAGGCACTTTCAGAGCAATGGCAGATGCTTTGGCCTGGATGTAAACAGCAAAGATTGTAGCAGTTAGGAGGTAACAGCCTGGAATTCCCTTCCTCGTGAGAGGCAGCGGGCACTCTTTCATTTCAAATGGAAATTATTGGCCAGTGTCCTGTGCTGGATTTGTCCTAATCCAGCAAATTCTTTCTTGGAAACCAGAGAAGGACAGGAAGTGCTTTTCTTGTCTCAGGGAGGTACAGAAACTCAAAAAAAAATTTCTGTCACAATATGGGTTAAAACTAGTCAAAAAGCAGTTAGTTTTCTTGACCTGTCAGATAGGGTCCCAGGAGGTGTGTTTGCCTTGGATTTAAATTTAATTTAGATTTGAATTTTTTAATTGAAAAATAAAATCTTAGCTTGCATTTCAAAGCAAACATTTATGGGCAGGGATTACTCTTTTATCCTGATATAGGAAATGGTAAAAGGTTTTATTTTGTTGGGATTTTTTTTTAAAGGGAGACCACACACAGAAGGTTTGTATAAATTTGGCTCTCCCTGTCTAAAGTTGCAGCCTCAGTGTGAGAGTATATTTTGGGTGGGGAAAGTTCTCAGCTCATTACTAGTAACTAAATACCTTGTGTAGAATACCAGGACATTTCAGTGATCTCGTACTGCAACATATTTGCACATGTTAAGTTTGAAAGTTTCATCCTGTAGGTTCGTTCAGCATCAGATTCTTCAAAGGGAGAGAAGTTCACTCAGGACTGCAAAGAATTAGAAGTCCTGGATGGAGACAGTAGACTGCAGAACCAGCAGGTGACCTGCAGTTCTCCTCCAATTGCAGTTCTTCAGCAATCTTTGCCTTTCTAACCATTGGCAACCAATTCAGTGGTTTACTCCTGGTTATATTCAGTCTGTGCCAAAATGAACCAATTTTGAGTAGGTCTGTAGAAGACTTAAGATTAGACATTGGTCCAGTTATAGGTATATGGTGTAATACAAATATATCTTTATAATTGGTTTCTTACTATCACATGTTTGCAAAAGATGCGTGTGGCTGGTGAGTGTTTCCACTCTGTGCCTCCAGCTATGACTAAAATAGCTGGATGAATTCTTACCTGCTTAAGGCATTAAACAATTATCTGAGGAGGAAGGATTTCAGCAGGGCTGAAGCTCACTGCACTCTCTCCGATTCTTACATTTTGTTATCCTCTCTTTGCTAATTTTCTGGCAGACAGATGTGTTCTTCTGTTGCTGTCTGCATACAAATATTTAATTAAAACAGGAAGTGGTAATGCTTCTCAGAGGCAGCTGTTGTCCCCATCTCCAAATGCCTTGTCAGTTTAAAAATAACTTCAAAATGCTGAAAACCAAGTGGTGACCTGGTCAGTGAGTCCATTCTGGCATCTGGTGTCTGTGCAAGGAAAGACCAGGAGCAGTGTCTGTCCATCACTGCATTTGGCAGCGTGGCTGGCTGCAGCCTGCCTCAGGTCACACAGCACCAGCCTCTCCAGCCTGATGGAGAGAAGGATGTTCATGGAGGAGTCAGGCTGTCAGAAAAAACTTGGGGATGCTATGGAGCTGGCCAGGCTTTTAAAAGCAGAGGAGCTGTGATCACTCAGTAGTGAATACAGGGGACAAAATCAGTCTGATGGTTCTGCTACAGCCCTCAGCTGCCCTCCAGGCCCCATTGATGAATCATCACACTCAACAGCATCGTGGTGCTAACTGGCATCAAAGTGCAGTTTTCCTTTACCAGAAAGCAGCATACTGAAAACTGTCACTAATTTTTTTTTTTTTTTTTTTTTTTTTTAA
>VXBB01019261.1:126976-249808 GCA_013399915.1 Illadopsis cleaveri
TTTTTTAATGCAGCAGAAACACTTTTGGTGTGTGAGGGTAACAGCACTATGCTGACTGCTGCCTCTCTTGTTAGAACATCTTGGCAAAGGTTGTTGAACAGCTTCCTTAGCTTGTTCCTCCCACAAGCATGCAGGCAGGATATTCAGAAGTAGGATATTTTTTAAAAAAGCTCTACATGATGTATTTTTTTAATAATGAGAGCCATTTCCCTGAGTTACAATCAAAACTTGGTATATTTCTATATGAAAAAGTTTTGTATCATTATCACAGAAAAGACTGGAAGTATAAAGATACAGAGAGGAAAAGCCACGAGAGGAAAAATTCCTTCAGCACTGTCTTCCTGTTTTGATCTTGAATTTTTTTGATGTTAAGAAATGTCGTAGTTAAAAGCAGGACTTTTCTAGAAAATGTATATATACACTAATTCATTAACTAGCCAGCAGGTGAACAAGAACCATAGCTGGAGAATGAGTTGCCAGTTCACTGTATAATCTGTTGGTTTTACCAGAATACAGTATTCCTGACAGTGACATAGAAGAATGATAGTCCTTTTCAGGGCAATGTGTTCCATGCTGCAGATTTTATGAAAAAATAAAACTGAAAGGAAAAAGAAAATGGAGAGAGAGAGAAAAATCCATACTCATTGAGGACTAAGAGGCAAGTATGTGGAAATCAGTTTCATAATTCCTGTTTGTCATATTCATACATAGTTTTGGAGGAAAAGTAATTAAAGTAATTGAAGTTTTTTCTCTTGGATTCATCTATTAAAATTCCCTTGAATGTGAGGTGAATGTGGTTAATAAAATAAAAAGATCTCTTTTATTCTGTCTCTCACCACTTCACCCTGCTGTTGAGTGCTTGAAAATATTTTTTTTTCTCAATCTAGTAATGAATACACAAAGTATTTGTTACCGTTCTTCCTTTAAAATAGAAAGAGAGCAAGACTATTTCACTTCTCAGGTTTGCTGGGCATGTTTTAAAATCAGTCAACATGGTCAAATGTTGTCTTATAACAGAGAGTGTTCAGCTGTTCAGGTTTAGAAGCAAATCTCTGCTTGCAGGTGTGTGTGTACACGTGCATACACTTGAGTGCATCTGGTATTATGACAGATTAGATGCAGCATCTGATTTGGAGTCCACTAATGAGAAAGCAGCTCCATCTTATTCCTTCAGCTGCCGTTTGTGATGAGATCTCATTCCTGTAATACTGATTAACATTAGGTAGACTTTTGCTTTAAGAAGTGGAGAGCATCCCTGGCTTATTCCCTACAAAAATAGCTGGTAGTTGGTAATGAGCTTTCACACAAGCTCATGAGAAAAAGGAAAGAAAAGTTCTGATCCAGCTGCTTCTTTTTCTTTCTGCTCCTTTATCTGATTGAAATTCACAATACAGTTTTGCCTAGAGAATGCACCTCTCTCACTTCTGCTCCCACTGTTTTTTCAGTAGTTCATTTCTAATAGTGTTAATGAAAGTCACAGTTTAAATAAATGAACTAAATTAATAAAAACCTAAACATTGCAACTGCATAATAACTAGTGATCAGTGCAATACCTTGCTCCTCAAACAAGACAGAAAATCTATTATTCTATTTACACAATAGATTTTTAAGAAATCAGCTTCAAGACAAGTAACCCTTTGATTTGATGCCTGAAAAAGGAAAAAAATTCTAATTCTGATTTTCTGTATTTGCTGCCATACTTAACAATTTCCATTCTCTAAAAGCTCTACCCTTATGCGTGACTCTAAAGCATCTGTGAAAATTAAGCATCAGGACAACCCTGCCTCCAGCAAATATTTTAATAAAAGTGCCTTAAGAGAATGAGAACAGCTGGGATATTTCATCCTTTTATAATCCTTTCAAATCCATGTAATTTCTCTTCAGTGAGGCAATTTAACTACCAGTGTTCTATGAAGTTTGACATTCCAGTCACAGAATTGACTGGTTGCAGTAATACTTATTGGTTGGTTCCATTTATTATAAACAGAATTCTCCAGATTTGCTTCAGACTTTCTGTCTGACATGGTAAATCACAATTTTCAATATTAAATGCTAAGATTCAGATTTTTTTGGCTGAATTTTTCTTTAAAGGCAGTTTTCATGCAGAGACTGGTCAAAAGAGTTTGGTCAAAAAACCATGCAGTAAGCATTGATTGCAGAGATCCACTTTTTATTGAAGCAAATAGTCTTAATTAAATTGATTAAAAATATGTTGAAGCTGTGTTCTTAGAAGTTATGGATGTCTGAGCACCATGTTTCATTCTTGGGCTGTTTAATCAAAATATAATCATGGGGTTTAAACAAGCTAAACAGGATGTTTCTCTGAATAAGTGCATATCATATATCACCTCCTAGAAGATGGATAGGATAAACTGGTTGTATTTTGTCATATTTATACATCATCACTGAAAAAGAACTTCTCTGAAATGATTTTGTGAAAAAGCTTCAGCTGTTTCTGTAAGAAAAATTAAGCAATCACCAAAAAAGCAGACGATGATGATGATTATTGTTGTTGTAAGATGACTTGAGGGGATTTCCAATAGCACAGAAGAGCTTGACAGTACCTTTGGGTATCTAAGACCTTCAGGAAGTCTGGCCCATACTGAGTCCTTTAGTGCTGAGCTCTTACAACTCTGCCAGTTTTCCTTTCAAAGAATCACTGAATGGTTTGGGTTGGAAGGGACCTTAAAAAAACATATAGTTTCAAGCTCTGTGCCATGGGCAGAGTCTCCTCCCACCAGACCAGGCTGCTCAGAGCTCCATCCAGCCTGGCCTTGAACAGCTCCAGCTTCTCTGGACAGCCTGTTCCAGTGCCTCACCACCCTTAGAGGGAAGAATTTCTATCTACTATCTAATCTGCACCTGCCCTCTTTCAGTTTAAGGCCATTCCCCCTTATCCTGTCACTCTCTGTCTGCCCTTATAAATAGTCTCCTTTCTTGTAGACTCCCTTCAGCTACTGGAAGGCCACAGTTAGGTCACCCCAAAGCCTTCTCTTCTCCAGGCTGAACAGCCCCAGTTGTCCCAGCCTTTCCTTGTATGAGATGTGCTCTGCTACATTGTGGCACCTACATTGTAGGTACTTTGTAAGTGGTAAGAGGAAGATGGAGAACACCAATTTTAGATTCACATTGTGTTTCTAACTTTTAGCTACTTTTTTAAAAACATCTTCCTGCATATTTTCTGAGAAAATAGAAACTGTAAATTAGTTAGGACAAAACTTCATTTTCATTATCAAAATAAAAAATACTTGCATTTCTTGATAGAAAAACACTTTGCACAGGGCATGAATTCACTCAGATACTTTTATCACATTATTTACTGCATTATTATAGAACTTGAATTGACATCCACAGCTACAGCTCTTATTCCATTCCTACATTTGTATAAAATAATCAACTTTTAACTTATTAAACTTTACAGCATGATTCGCTAATGCAGTATTTCTTATATAAATTACTTCAACAGATTACCAAAAAAATCAGGTATTCAATAAATTCACCAGTGGTTCTTATTAAATTTTAAACAAATTTTTTAAAAGGGCAAAATGCATTCAAACGTATTTTACGTGGTAAAAATTAATTCCTTTGTCTCCATGCATTCATAGATGCAATTGTTAAAAGGAAGAGTTCTTTGAATGTTGGACTGTGTCTTCCCTCTGGCCAGCTATGCCCCAGCTCTCCAGTCCAACCCTTCCTTGTGCTGCAGCATTTACATCAGCAAGTGCTGGTTTTGGTCCACTGGCATCTCTGGTCCTAAGTCTGGACTCTTCCTCCTCTGAGTCTGCTTCCACTGCTCTGCATAAGTCTTCCTCTCGATTACCTTGTGCCTGGACCTCCTCTTCCTCCTTTCTAAGATCCTTCACATCTACCATGGAAGCAAATTCCAGTAAGATTCTCTGGCAGCTTTCTGCCAATGGATGTGCATATTATACATTTTCATTGTCCATTTCGATGCTCTTTGTACATCCACATGGTGCTTAGTTTCACACACAACAATTGCTGAATTAGGTACAGAGTCTGACAGATTTTTACAGGGATATTGGTGACATAAGGAGCAGGCCCTCAGGGAAGTCTCCTGACAGGGAATACTTACACTGGAATTACTGACAGGTCATCCTGACAGAGGAGCATTTTATATTCCCCAAGTCTTTTATTGCAGCATATGTGGGGTCTGGAAAGTGCTTTGATGTTGGAGCTGTATTTAAGTGCTGGGCATTTATGGTCTCAGATCTTTTGGGTTAAGAGTTGTGGACGTGGGGAGGCTGGTTTTTGTTAAGCTTTCTGTTTTATTTTCTTCACACATGGTTTCCTGCTGCATGGACTCGGCTTAAAATTATAAAATGCAGAATTAAGTATTAAAGAGGATTTTGGAAAGGTCAGTGGGTGAGTGATGAACAATCTGGACTTACCACATAAAATCACACGGAGGAAAATATCCTCCTAATGTGAAACTGGGAGGACTCCTCTTCCTTGCTCTGCTCTGGCATGCCATGTGCCAGCCCGAGGACTCTGCCTCCCAAGGTAGGGGCTGAACTAATGCATACCTGAATTCACAAAGCTAACAGAATGTACCTCTTTTTCTCAGAAACAGAAAATACAGTTTCTATTTTGACTATTACAGGATTACTGTCATGTAAATTTGTGGGAAACAGTCCTGGGTAGAAGTTGCTTTATGATACAATTTCGTGATAATTCCTGAAAAGACCCTTTTCCTTTGCTATGAGCCATCTTTTAGTTCTGTGTTTCCAGGGTTGTTTGTGTCAATGTATTTCTGTGTTCAGCAAAACCTCAAAAGCCTGGAGCTGCTCATTTAAGAGAGTCTGATGGTGATTGCTCCTGCCACCTCCAGAGACCTTTTAAAGTGGAAAGAAGATTGGAAAGATCAGAGGGTAAAAATTAGGTTTTAATGGCAATTCCAAGAGCATGTTGGAGAAGTAGATCTGAGACACTCTGTTGTTTTTAGCTGGATTGTGTGTTTTGCATACAGAATGAAGGGAAAGCTGAGTTCACAATACTGTGTGAGGTTGGATTTTCAAGGCTTTCCAGTCTTCACCACTGCTGTTTCCTAATCAGTGACTGATTCATGTGATAAAGAAAATTCCAAAGAGGCTGCAGATTTTGGTTATTGGAGAATTACTTTTGGTACTTTTATTCCAAATCAGAAGTACCTCAAGCACCTGAAACATGCACAAAACCCTGTGTACAGGTGAGTTGATGCCTAAATGGTGAGGGAAGTCAAGGAGTGAGACTGAACACATCTCACACTCAGTGAGTCCTGCTTAGGCATCCTGGGACAGCCTTCCCTTTTGCCATATGAAGAAAAGTTACCAGAGCTTTTAGAAATCTGATATCTTTCAAATCTACTTCAGTGGGATGAGCTCAAGGAGACCTATGAGCAGTTTACCCACCTACTAGTTGAAGCCAGGTAGTGAATAAGAACTGAGAGGCAGAATAACTTTTAAAGAATATGTTTAACCTAAATATTTCTATACATTTAAACCCTAAGCACTTACTCATACTGAAATAAAAATTCATACTCCTAGTTTTTTCCAACAGTGATATTATAAAACTGAAGAATAACATTTCTGTATTATACTAATCCTTTTAAAAAATAGAATTGATGTATTAGTATGGTTAGGAGCACTTCACATTTCTTGCTATAAAACCATTGTTTGTTTGCTTTTCGGGTTTTTTTTTTAGTTTTTATTTCTCCTTTCCCTCAGGCCAATTCTTAGAAGAAACAACTCAGACAAAACACTTCAGCCATCTCCAAGCGTAGGGCTGAAGTGCATACAGCCAGGTTGGCAGGTTTCTTTGAAAGGCTAGAGGCAAGATTTGACATTTAGTTGGAGATGAGGAAGAGGAGAAGGGAAGTATGGGGAGCACTTCAGATTTGTGTGCCAGAGGTGAAGAACAATTGCCTCTGTCAGCATTTGGCTTTTTGTCATGTGGGAATTGACCACTCTTTTCTTACTCAGAAATTCCTGCTGAATTTAACAAGGACAGTTGTGTTCTTTTGATATGGAAATGTTATTTAAGTTATTTACAGAGTCTGATCTGAAACTGTGTCAGGATTCAGGACAAAGCCTTAATGCTGGTGTGTGCTGTGACTTCTTTGCATCCTTCTGTCTCGCTTGTTAGTGCTTGCAGGTCATGCACTGCGGTCTAGGCAGAGGTGCAGCCTGGACACCACTGCACTTGCCTGAGAGCTGAACTGGACTGTAAAGGTGACTCTGACTTTGTCCTGTTCACTCTCTAGTTTTGGGGAAGAAGAAATCTTTGCCTGGGAGTCACATATTACTGGTCTGCTCACATCCTGTGCTTGGTGGTCCACTTTGTTCATGAGAGTGAGAATTAATGACAAGAGAGCATGCAGCAGAGATGATTCTGAAGATAAGGATGTTTTTGGCTGAAAGGTAACCAAATGCTGCAGTGAGAAAGTTGAGTAGTTGGAGAAATTGGTTCAAGTGAAATTTGCAGATTCAGAGCAGACACAAGTGTCACCTTTTGTTTTCTAAATGCTTTTCATGAAAGTTAGGAGATCTAACACTCTCCAGAAATCTGGTAGTTATTTGTTAAACAAATAATTTGACAGAAGTATTTTGATCTATGCAAAATTGTGTCTTCTTTTTTTCACGGAAGTAGACAAAAAGTTGTTTATTTTCCTGTCCTCTACTCCAACTGTTTTACTAGAGAAATGCATAATTTTAATACTCAAGTGTCACTATTTACTAAAATATTGAATGTACTCCTTTTCTCAGATGGAATGGTGTGGGGGATAGTTTGCAGGGTGGGGCAGGAGAGGATTGTGAGAGTAGGTCCTGTCATGTATTCATAAATGTGAAGTCCCAAAATAACTGTTGCAAGCAAATAGTGTATTCTCAAGATGGGGTAGGCATCAATATTTCCTCTACTTTCAAGACAAGTCCCTCCAATTATTGAGTGCTCAGCTCCCAGCTGGGTTGCTGGGTGTGGTTGTCACTGTAGAACAAAGAGCATCATACTTTGGCAACCCAGACATATTTCCTTTAAAATTGGTAGCAAAATCCCCACTATTTTGTCAGTACCAGATTTAAATGTCTGAATCTTCTTCTGTCAGGTAAACTCATTTTCTACAAAGACCAAAGGATTTAAATCTGAGCCTTATTATGTCATATGAAAATTTTACTAGGAGCTTATCCTAGATATGTTAAACCTTCCATTTACTGCAGTCAGCCTTGTTTCTTTCACAGACACTTTCATAGCCTTAAAAAACACCATCAAGGTGTTGTTTTTAAGAAACCTTCTCCAAGCTGTGAGGCTGTCTCACAAAAAGCTAAATTGGGTAATCTGCATGCTGAATTTTACACAGCCTGCTTTCAATACACTTGCTGCTCTGTGCTGGTCTGAAGATCTGTCGCCTGAGTCCAAAAATGAGTCCAAGTTTTGTCACATCAACTCTCTGCAGGAAGTTGCTGTTTTCAGCTATTGAGCTGAATCAGCTTGTGTGGTGGCAGTTGTGTCTTTTATCCCATGAACAGTCAACCTTTTATTCTGGGTCATGCTGCAAAACAAAGCAAACAAAGAAAACAATCTAAACGAGCACAAAGTTATTTTTTCACTTGATAGCAACATGACAGTCCTTCCTGGGGGACATTACTAATGAGTCCCCTTGGTGTAAGGGACAGAGGCCCTGGTTAGAGTGAGAGCCATTGTATTTAATCATGTAAGTAATTAAGCTCTGGTCCATGCATTTAGGAGAGGTTATCCCTGAGTGATGCAAAGTAACCTGAAGATGCCAAATTTCTCAAGGACTAATGGCTTCCAAAAGAATGTCTGGAGTTGGTCTGGGATTCCTCTGAAGGACCACTTTTCAAAGAGAGTAAAACCATGAAGAGATTTCTGCCAGAACCTAGCTGATGCTTGGTTCTGTGTTCACACTTCATATGGTTGGGGCCATACCTGTGCAGAGGGACTCTTTGCAAGTACAGGAATGCCCACAGGCTGTACCACCAGGACACCTCACATAAATCCATGCCTTGTACCATTTCAGTAAAACTCTTCCTTGGGTTGAAACAGCATGTAATGTCATGAATACACTTGTAAATTTTAGCAGCACAACTATGTCAAACAGGGATTGAACCTTTTTATACTGTTACCTGTGTGCAGCTTAGTCATAAGGGACACAGAGCTTTGCTAGGGCATTTGATGCCATCTTTCTGCTTTGTGCTGAACATAAATGCTGTCCCAATCACAACCACCACAGTTAAAGCCCTTTCCTAGTAGTAGCAAGATGATTCTGTTGTTTCTCAGACATCCTTTCCAATGACCCTGATGGTGACACTATCATGAAGCTCTGTGCACATCACTGTGTGAGCTAACCTGTTTAATGATGCATTAAACATTAAATTTGCATTAACCTGATAATGCAAATGTTACATCATGATGCTGTTTCTGGAAAAAAAAAAAATTAAATAACACTTATCTTTATTTCCACAAAACCTCTGTTTCACTTAGCAACATGTTAGACAAATTTGCTCAAAAGTGTCCCAAAACACCTGTCCTTATAAACCTGATTTGTCAAAAAATATTACTCCTGAGGAGAGAGTGAGTGAGCATGGTTTCTTTTCCTAACTTCATTTGGATCTGCTTTGGTCACTTTAAGGTTAAAGTAGATTGTTACAGAATTCCTCAGGGAAGGTGGACATGATGCCTACCTAGGCCTTGAACTACCCGAGCTGAGGCCTGGTCGAGGCCTTGCTGATGCCTGGACCGAGGCCTGAAGCCTTTGACGCAGTTGAAATTAGTTAGAGAAGTTGTGGCGCAGTTAGAAATTATGTTAAGGTGTCTGGGAAAGATAATAGAGTTGGTGAAGGTCATTGCACAGAATTGTTAGTAAGTTTTGTTAGCTACCTTAAAAGTAGATTCAACAATGTATGTTTGCATTTTTCTCTCTGCTGTGTGCCAATGAAAGAGCTATCCGTTTTGTAAACTATATAGAAATGTATATAAACTGCCATCTTAGTTCAAATAAACTGGAAACGTAGAATTGACCATACTGGTTGGACCTGCGTTTGCTTTGACCCAACTCTCTTTTATATAAACAGGATAACCCTGGTATCAGTAGACTGCCAGGTTTCTGAGCAGCAAAATATGGCAATAGACGTGTGTATCCTCTTGTTGTCCAGTATTGTATTTTTGACATAAACATTTGAAGAATTTTGTTATTCCAGTTGCTTTACAAATAGCAAAAGGAAACAAAGGGATAGGTAGAAGTAGCAAATCAGTAAGGGAGCTGGGTGTAGATTTTGGCTCTTGTGCCTGATGTCAGTCAGTAGTAATTCACATTCATTCCTCCCTGTGATGTGCTTTTCCACAGCCCTGCTGTGACACCAGATTCTTTGGCACTTGTGAATGGAGCTCAATAAGCACAGAATGATGAGCAAGAAGTGGTCACAAAGCAGAAACACAGTAGTGTTAGAAGATCCTTTCAGTGCATTGGGGTTTGTGCTTCTTGAGCTGCCTGTACTCTTCTGTGGCAACAGTACATGAAAAATCCACTGTATTGTATATAAATGGGATTACCATGAACTAGTCATATCTCAGTTTGTTTGACCTATGCCAGGTTTAGAAAGGTCAAGTCCTTGTTAAAAAAGTCCTGATCACTCACTAATGCGAAGGTGTCTCCTTTTCATCAGGATAAGCATTTCTGCTCTGTCTCTCACTGATGCTGGCTCCTGCAGTGCAGTCAAACACACAAGATTTGTCTCATACTTCTTTTTTAAGTAACAGTATTGCTGATGAAAGGTTGTGAGATGGGGACAGAAGAAGCTAGGAGATAGAGTCAGCATTTACTTGCTTTGACAGTCTAGAAGAATTGTCAAAATGTATCTTGAGAGATGAAAGAGCTCTTTTGCTTCCATCCCCCTTTTATTCCCTCCAGGATTATCTGTCTTAGTGTGTCTGTTGTGCATAGGTTAGGGGTCCTTTATTATGCTTTTGTTTTTATTTGTCTGGGGTTTTTCTTCCTCTGAAAATCTGGCCTCACCTTGACTGCCTACTGCTCAGGTAATGTGAAACAGCGAGATGTTCTTCCCATGGTCTGGGCTCCTGATGCCTCCTGGCGAATGCTAAAGACAATCTGTAAGCATCTGTAAGGATGTTGTTTCTGCCAGTTATGAACCATACTGGAAAGTCTGATTTACTTCAAGCACTTACTGAATAGAAACCAAATGTAGTCTGTGGAGCAGGGTGAGGACCTCTCTCTTCCTTTGCTACAGGAGAGTATGCAAACTGTGAGGTTACAGAAAATGCTGGGGTGTTTGTGTAATGACTCTAATTGAGCCGTGGAGCAGGTTCCAAAGGAGACAAAGAGCTGAGCCAAAGGAGCTCCAGAGGGAGCCTCCAGCTGAAGCTTCCTGGGAGAAGCATGTTTCCCTTTGGGAATCTAATCCAATACAACTACTACCCCATCAAAAGCAATATGCATTGTTTCTACAACATGACGGGCAGGTGCTACAATGAGCATGGCTACTAATAAAGTAGAAAAGTAAGAAAGACCTGCCATGGACCCAGATGTCACATCTTAGAATGCTAAGTTTTCAGCATGATTCTGAAAAAATAAGGAGTGTTTTAGGATTTTTTGTCATACTTGTACTTTGCACTTTTGTGTATCTTCCCAATTTCTGTGGTGTTACATAAAGTATGATTTTATGTATGATTTTATATATGATATAAATATATCATATATGATATATATGTATTATTTTATATATGATTTTACCCATATGTATGATTTTATCTAAGTGCAGACACAGTGGTGTAACCAACGGCACAGGTCTGCCTGCAGTAAACTTCCTATACTTGTGTTACAAGAGTAAGTGCTGACCCATCAGCTCTCTTGAAACTGAGACCATGGCAGTGCTGTGCTTGGCCAAGGACACACAGTTTATGAGAGTTTTAATCACTGAAGTTAATTACATCAAGACCTTGTATTACATGTAGTACTTTTAGAAATTTGTACTGGATTTGAGATGACACAAATTACTTCCATGACAGTTCATAGATTATTTCAAATTAATGTGTAGTCTGATTAGATCTCCATTAATCAAAGACAGTGGTTATTTTGTCGAAAATGTTAACATTTACTTAAGATTTTTTACAGAATTTTTCTACCATCATGCAAGTTCTGCAGGAGTAATTTAATTATGAATTCGATTCAGCTTTATGTACTGCTTCCATCATCAAAGAAGTTGGCTACTGACAGCACTTGTATTTAATGTTCTGTTAAGCCTGATTGAGATACAAGATTACGGCCACTTATATCTCCAAGAGGAAGGCAATAAAATTTTTCTGCATTAATGAGATGACAGCTATAATTAGACTGCTGGTCAACCTGTACCAAGCCTACAACTCCTCGCTGTAGACTATCTTAAGTCTTCAGACTGAAACAAAACTGGCATCATTAGCTCTGAAAGAAGGCTCAAAAGACTGGACCTGTTTTTATCTGGTAAAGGCCACCCTAGTTAGTCCTAACTTGATATTATACATTGATCATTTCTGGGGGTCTCTTTTGCCACATGACCTTTGTTATCTGTTCTGCATGTATGGGATGCATATATGCACCAAAGGCACGAGGCAAGCTGAGCTGGCTGTTTTCCCTGCTGGGGCACACTCAAGTGCTTATGTTGACATACAAAGTTGCTTTACTTTTATGACTAAAAATAACCAATTCAGATTTGAAAAAATATATTGTTATTGAATCTTTCTTGCAGTCTACTTTTCTAAAAAAAGTATTTTTTTTACAAGAGCACTTGAATGTTTTAGTCTCTCATAACGTACTTGATTAAGATCATTTGTCATTGAAGGCACCATACAGTGCCCATTCTTTGCCCATATTCTAAGTGGACTGTTATATCAGTATTAATGAGATGAGGGAGCCTCTTGTGTCTTCTTTTTAAAAGAAGAATTTTTTTTTTTGCAAATCTGTGAGTTTGATTCTTGCTTTCCATCTTTTCCGTTGGTGTTTCCCTACTTGGTTCTCAGTCCACCTGTGACATCTCTTCCTTTTTACTGGAGATCGACGTGATCACTTAAAAAGTTTAGTTTTTCATATGTTTTGTCTAGAGTGATGCCAATGCATTTGAGTCACCCTTCTGTTCCTGTCCTTCTTTGTACTTCCATTTATTGTCTTTTAAGGCCTCCAGTAGCAGATCAAAATGGAGACACAAATGATGCCACAGCTTCTCAAGTATTCTACCCAACAATTATAACGTCTGTTGTAGTTTGGGTTAGTATATAAAACAAATTAAGCTACATCACTCTTTGCAGAATAAAAGAATACTTTATTATTATATTTATTATATAAGCCACAGAAGGTACAGGGACTTCAGCAAAAGGGAAGGTAGAGATGTTAGTGAATTGGTAATGACCTTGATCCATCTGCCAGGGTAATTTTTCCCCTTGGTAATTGAAATGTATTCAAATGTGATTGAAGCGTCATGAAGGATACAAGTCAAAGACTTAAGCACAGTTTCTGATCAAAACATTTAGTATTGTCTTCAACTTTTATGAACTGTTGAAGGACTCTGCCAAATGGTAAATTTTGCTTATTTAATCAGGCTTCTTTGTTAGGACAAACTTTGACTGCAGCTGAGCTCTTCACTTGAGGCCAGTACTCGCTGAAGGACAGACGAAGGTCTTTTATCCATAGTTATCTTGCAGTTCTGCAGAAAAGTAAATGCTGAGGCAAATCCCAATGAAAGCAATTCTTCAAAGGGGAAAAAGGACTTATCAAGAGAAGTTTTGACCCATATGATGAATGCAGTGTGAACAGATGTGAAGAGTGGTAAAACTTGTGTTGGAAAATTTGATCCAAAACCCAGAACTTTCAAAATCTATCCTGGATGTGCCAGTATCTTTCAAAAGATTTTTTGAAAGGAATAAGTAAGGTGATATATGGTGGCTAGACAACCAGATTGTGCATTTAAAATTTTTGAATAGGGAAAAAACCAGTAAAACAAACTGATACTTTTCTTTTTAAGTGTCCATTTCCGGTGCAAAAATCAGCTGCATTCAGTGACCATGCATAAAATTTGAGAAGCTTTTCCATTTCATCCAGAATATTTACTTCAGCATGAGGCATTGATTTTTAGTAATAATTCATGTAGAATCAGTAGAAGAGCCAACTGAAAATAAAGAAGGGAAGAAAATGAACCCTCTGTCCTCTCTGTTATGTATGCTAATTACTGCCAAAGAAATTGGCATTACTCTCCTTGTCAAGATCAGGAGTGATACTGCCTTCAGAAGAAAAACAGCCTCTTTCAGCAGGGTGAGTCATATACCCTGTCCCCATGCCCCCACCCTGGCAAAAAAAGGGCAGTCTTTTGGTTCTTCTCCAGCTAGTTAGGGTAAATTATGTGCACTCTGCACTCTATCTTTCTTCAACACTGGCTTTGCCAATGTCCAGCCTCTGTAGCCACTGTGCTCTCTTGATTGGGCATCTTGGTATTTTAGTTTAAAAATGAGGATGTGGGGAAGTGTTGTTTTGACATGTAGTGATTGTAAGCAAAGATATTTGATCGTGGTCTGGGCCTGCTTGAGGTGCAGCATTCATTAATTAGCCCGAATTTAGCTGAAAAATGACTAATCCATATAGCCACATCATTGCATGTGAACTGTGGTCTGGAATCAGATCCAGTTCTGTTCTAGTGGATCCACTGAGCTGATGGGATGGTGCCTGGATTAATAAATTATTCTGATTGTGTGGCTGATTCCATAAAGGCAGTGCACCACACATGCTGGGGAGAGATTTGCAGAGATGATTGTTTAGCAGAGACTGTACATATGGAAATTTGTTCTCATTTCTTCCTTTGTGCTATCCCATTTACAAATGGAAATGACTGTTTCGTAGCCAGTTCTCATTATATTTCTCTCCCAGGAGATGTGAAATTAGCACTAGGAGAAATCCCAGGGTGGTTGGGAGTGAAGCCCAGTCTGCCATCAAGGCTGCTCCACCAGGAGGGGGAAGCTGGGAGCCAGTGAGGCTGGCAGGATCCTGCCCTCTCCAAGATGTCTTGGCCAGGGACAGAAGAAGAAGAAGAAGAGGAGGAAACTAGCTGAATAATACAGAATTCATGTATACAAATGGATCTCTCCAGAGAGGTGTAGGAATATGCTGGTTTTGAGCAAGATGTGTATATTGGCATTACTAACAGTCACGTTAAAGATTTGCAGCACTGCTTTTATTACACTGCATAGCAGAGCCCAGGTGGGACAGAGGGTGTAATAGCCATGCATCAGATCGTGCTCCTTGCTTGTTCCAGTGGGCCAGAGAAGCACATGGAAAGATTACATCTCATTGCTCTAAACTGCACTTTGTTAAATAAGGCAATTTAAACATAGGCAAGAACTTTCTGGCAAAGCATAGTAATTCTATAACTTTGTTGTAGTTCTATGTAATGGAAAGGTTGTGAGGGGTTTTTTCCTTCTAGAAAATTGAGTACACTGGTAAAGATAAAACAATTTGAAAAGGTGGGGGTTTATGAGATCTTTTGGTAGTTGCAGACTTGTTTCTATACATGCTTTGCTGCTTTGCTACGCCAGTGCAACCGTCTTACCTGAAAGGAACATTATGAGTGATCCCCTTCAGCAGCTGCTCAGGAAGCTTGCTTAAAACAGGGAAACAAGGAGAACAGCTAGGCTGTTACAAGATTTAAATCTTTCCATGTACATTCCTCTAAGCCAGCTGCAAGGCAAAGAAGGGTTGTGTCAGTGTCTGCTTGGGTTGGCAGAATGGTTTTGATCTCCATGGCCACACAGGTAGGTTACTCATTCAGATTTGTGCTGATCAGACTTCCTCCCCTTGGGAGGCTACTTACTGGCCTGAGACCAGATCCCAGAAAAGCAGAGCAGGGCTTAGGAAATGAGATCCCTGTCCTTGGAAGTGGTGGCAGATTTTGCATGTTGATATAGCTGCCTGGGTATTTCTAATCTCTGTTTTCTGACACAGGTGATGAATTGTTTACCAGCTTTTGCTTCAGATGACCTCTGTGCTTACACAGTTCACCCAGGGAGGCTTGTATTTTCAGGTACTCTCTGGGCTCTGTGTTGCCCAGTTCACACAGAAAGCACAAAACAAGGTATTCCCTCCCCAAACTCGGTAGATGTACTCTTGAAATCTGGAATGTGTTTTCTGAGAGCATACAAATGAATTGTCTAATTTTGTCCTTGAAGTCAATTAAATATCATCCAAGGAATTTTAAATTAGTTTTTTCCTTTGTTTCAAGTGGTCTTGATGATGGACTAACACAGACTTGTTTCCCCCCGGAAAATTAAAGTCAATTTACTCTTATCCACAAACTATCTGGAACTGAACTATTTTACTGATAATTCTTCTGTTTAGTTGCTATGATTCTATGGGCTGCAGCAAGATCAGGTTAGCTTGTGCAGATGAGAAGTGAAACAATTGTTCTGTCAAAACGTGGTCGAGTGGGGCAATCCTGTATGAGCCTTTTGTTCCAGGTAAGTTGTGTGCCACAATTCCATTTCATGGGATATGCCACCAGTGGGATGGAGATCGATTTTTGTCAAGGTTTTCTGTTGGCTCATGGCCATGTTCAGGCACCATTGTCTTTCCAGGGCTGCCTTCCTAAATTTACATCAGCCCTTTTCTTTGCCCTTTGGTGACACTGTGAAAACAAGACACAAGCAGAAGGGGGGAACTTCATACAGCCTGAGACCAGCAGTTCAAAATGCCTTAGTCCTGCATCGATTGCTATGGCTCAGTAAACCACTGCAAGATTGCCTGGTTGCCTTATCTGTGCACTTCCATCCCTCAAGATATTTGTATTTCTGTTAAGTGAGAGCTCAGCTCAATGACCTCACTTGTAGTGTTAGTTTTACACTGATATGGCAATTATCAAAATGCAGTGTTCATGTTAATTAACACTGTGCTCTCAGCCCTTCTCTTACTGCATTAAGCTCTAGTAGTTAATATAATTTTTATCCATGGAGCATTTCAGCTACGAGAGCTCTGCGATAAGGAGTTATTGTTTGTTTGTTGCTAGCATAGCTGGTTGTAAATACTTGTTAAATTTGTTACACTGTCTGGTTTTTTTCTAATTCTTAATGCTGTGAAGACACAAGACAGCACCATGGAATAGCTGCAATGATCTTGGAATAGGAGTGGTTTTGAGGCTGAAAAGGAAAAGTGGCAGATTAAAAAATGGGTTGCAGGTAGGAAGGGAATTATGAATAATTAATCTTTAAATCATTCTTCATATTTAAAAATCAATTATTTTGCAGTCATTTAAGCATCTTATATTCATGACCATTTCAGGGTACCTTAGCCAGAAATCACGTTGAGGAAATAAATTATAGTGCTTCAGCTTTTTACCCAAATGTTTGCTTGCTGGTGATTGATGGTACGTGTTTGAATCCCTGGTTCAAATCCTCTTCTTTTGTGAGTACTTAGCCTTGATTTCTCAAGAGCTCCCTAGCACTAAGAGGCAAGAGAAGGATCTTCATTGTATGTGAAAAGCCTGACACACAAACCTAAATCCAAGAACCCCAGTTAGACTGGTACAGAAATCTTCCTGAAATTTGAAGCTCCTGAATTTTAGTAGAGGGGAAGTTAATTCACCTTTCTGCTCAGCATGTCTTTCTATATATAACATGGGCATCTCTCTGCTCAGTGAGAGGCAGATGCTCACCTCAGGATCCTGCCAGGCAACAGCAATGTTACCAGCTCTGCCTTTGGGATGTTCATGTTCTTCTGGAGAGTTAACTCTTCATTCTCCTGTTTCATCTTAAGACTGTAACCAAAGGAGGCTCTTGGCTCTGATGTTTCCATTGGTATATATAACACTCAGCAGATAATTAAAACTGAAAAATGCCCTAAAATCTTTGCAAGTCTCATCTTACTCATCTTATCTGAGTACATCTCATGTACTTGTTCACACCATATTTAAGGAAGTTCTGTTGGGAATACCTGAGTAGACATTTAATGATAAACACAGTGCTGTCCTAAGCCAGATATATTACTCTAAAATATTTTCTTTGCAGAACACTTTGTAGAGGTAGCTCTTTTGCCTTGCTTCTGGGTGAAGATGGGTCTTTCTTTACAATAATGCTTTTAGAAGCTTTTGTCTCTTGTTCTAAAAAGAAATGAGCATTAAGATTTCATATTTTGTGGGCTTTGATTTCATATTAGCTGTGTGTAGCTCTCAATTTAAGACATGGGAAGAGAGGGAAGGTTGCTTATGATTTACAGATTCACTCCTTCATAATCTGAAAAGTAAAGCTGGTTGATGGATTTTTTTTTCCTTTCCCATTAGCAATTTTGGCAGGAAGATTCCAACAGGCTGTTTTTATAAGTCTTCCTTACTGTTAATTGAAATTCAGCAGTAGCATGAATATGATTCTTTTGATTTTAGTTGAATTACTCCAGAGTCAACTTGCTATGCATGAGACCACAATTACTGCCTAAAGTATCAGGCCTTTTTCCCACTGGCTAGCTCTGCTGGGAAAACTAGTAGAGGGTAAAAATTTATTTTAAAACATAAAGCAGAAGACATAACTCTTGTGAATTTTTTTTGTGCTTTATACAAGGGTTAGAAGTAAAAATGCTTAAGGCAGGATAATACCACAAAAACATGCCAAGAAATATAAAGTTATCCTGCTCATATCAGGTGATACATACCAGAGAAATAGTCCTTCTAGTCTACATTGTGCAGCATCTGGAGAGCTGGTAGTGGTGATGGTTAGTTAGCATTAAATGAAGTTCTAGCTCTAAAGACAAACAGAGACGCCATGCAGGCAGGCATATCCTGTATGGATACCTGCTGCCACAGAGCATTTACTGGCAAATAGCACAGCATGGTGGTTGTGGGGTTTTTTGTTTTATTTTTGTTTTTTTCTTTCATATACATACTTAGTGCAATGAAAATAGTTTTAGCATCATCACTGAATTGTGTTGGGGAGTGCTTTATGAAAGCTAAATGATAGGCCAATCTTTTGAGACTGACCTATGAATTTTTTTGCAGCTTATCTAATTACCAGGAAAGCATGGTCAGCAACCTTAGCCCTGACATAGGTTAAATTGATATCTCGTTGCTTTAGAAAGTCTTTGTCAGCACACAACTTTCTTCAGTGCCCTCAAACATAAAAGTAAAATTATTTTAGCTATGGTAAAGCCTAGTTCCATACACAGTAAGAATGCAGGAAAGCCACATCTTTGTGACCTCTGTCTACTAAATCCAACCAATTTGTATTATGAAAACTGTATGAGATTTTGGCTTTTTGCTTTCAGTAATGCTGATCTGAATGATTTGTGGTCATCCTGTGTTGCAGCTGATGGTTTTGTACTGTTATCTCTCCATTTTCAGTTTTTCACAGCGGTGATAGGTACTCAGAAAGCCACAGATGTAAGCATTCTTCAGGATGGTATCATTTACAGTTCACATAAGTAGATTACTGTGTTACACATTTGTTAGTCCCTTTTGCTAGAAACTGCTTCACGTCTACTGAGGAGGCAGTTTTTGTGGTTACTGCCAGTGTACTTGGCTGAGCTTCAGGTCTAGACCTGGAAGCTTTAGAATTTTGTCCTTCTCAGTCATGTTTCCAGATGCTGCATGGGACAGACCTAAGTTATCCTTACAGCATTTCCTTGGGTTTCCTTTGAAAACTACCTATTGTACAGTAATATTTTTTATTAATATTTAGACCTTTTCCATATCCACCAGCTAAAGTGTCTTCAGTGCATGGAAATCCATAGGAATAGGTCAGGTCAACCTTACCTAATCTCCCAAGCTGGTTCCCATTGATTGAGCTGCTCTACTCCCAAGCTGCACAATGGATGGAGGGGAAACATGTGGGAGCTGTTAGCTGAGGGCTCATAATGGGGCAAGGTGGCATCTTGAATTTACAGACCCTGTGACTGTGTGCTGCTCTATATGGGGGATAGACATGCCCAGCTGGGACTCAGAGCTGTGTGTTTGCTGGCCGAGTTTATTGCCTGTCCTTTGACACATCTGCAGTGTGGAGGCTGAAAGTAGCAGCAAAAAACCCTGCTCTGAATCAGGTTAGAGGTTTGCTACAACACAGCTGAAAGCACGTAGAGTTTCTTTCCCAAATATCTGAAGACTAATTGGGTATCAAACTGCACAATGTTTGTAACACATGCTGTGTCACATTCCCTGCTGGAATGGTCAGACAGGTCCACCTGGATGTGACAAAAAGACATTAAATTAAAAAACACAGAGTTTGTCTAGCCCAACATTTGGAGATGCTTCAAATGTTGGGCTAGATAATAGGTTTCTTTCAACAGATCTGTAATTTGGAATGTGTTATTTTTTTCTGAAAAAGTGGTATTTTTACTGATCCTCCGTTAGTAATTGTAGGTAAGAGATGTCTTGGCCTCATGCTGGCTTGCGTAGGCTTTTTATTATGCTTGACAGACTGGTGCCTGTTCCCCCCCTTCCCACCATTGTGTCTCTTTAATTCCACTTTACAGAGGAGTTGCTTCAGTGTCTTTGTCACATTTGAACTTTTGTTTAAGAATAAATTTTCCTGAGTGCTAAGCCTCACAGCAACTTAGGTACTTCCAAATCAGAGTAGATGTATGCTCCTGCAGCCAAGCTTTTCAGGGGGATTAGTTCCTCTGACTTCAATTGATTTAATAACTACTCTACACTTGAAGACTTCTGAGGACTGTGCAGCCAAGGCACATCTAAAAATAACATTTAGGTCCAAGAGCCACTAAGGCAGTCTTGGAAAATGCAAAACATAACTACAGCCCCTTTCTCTTACATCTCACGGGCTGGAAGGAACGAAGGACTGTTTCCTAGTGTTTTGATGATGGTGTGAAACCTGGGTATGCCCAAAACATTGCCAGTGTGATTTGTTTTCATTACTGTGGGTGATGAGGAAATTTGAAAAAGCTTCCTTCTGGATACATGATTAAGTGTTGGTTCAAATGATTTGAACTGAGGTAATAAGGCTATAACTGGTCTTTTGAGAGCTCTGACCCAGACTGTTACTTTTCAGCTGAAAGTTTAGTTTTACCCCACTCTTATCAAAATCCAGAGCGTGCTAGAAACATGACCTTTTCTGGTCATTTGCAAAGTATCCAGAAATACTTTGGAATGAGAGATAGGAGGTTGAAAGGCAAGAGTAACTCCAAAAGCTGTTCCTGTTCCAGCAAGTTTGTATTAATTCTGTCTTGATCATGAAATGAAAACAAGCGTCCTGCTCATCAGGCTGAAAGCTGAGTATATAACATACCAAAATGTGGTTTTAACCAGCAAGGCTCCTGGAAAGTCCATGAGCTATGCTGGACAGAGCAGTGCCACAGGCCTAGCTGGGACTGAAGACTTCTCTGGGAGGAGGTTGTGTGATAAATGGATTAAGTGCTGCTGCTACCTCTTCACAAAATTTGCACTCCTCCTCACAAAGAAGCTGGTGTTTGATGTTTTATGGAGCAACATATCTCACCATAAGCAGAGAATTTGGTTGTGATTCTCACCCAGTGTTCCTTTGTTAAAAGTGATATCCAGCTGTCTTGAAAGAAATTTGTACAGGTAACGCTCACAAATATTGCTGGATTTTCGAACAGCATATGAATTAGTCCTTGTATCTACAAACAGCACATGTTAATGAACACAAATTCATCTTTCTATGAAAAAAGTTATGACAATCTGTGTAGTCCCATGGAATTCAGCCTTCAAGCCCAAAATCAAATTACTGAAACCAGTCAAGAAACTGTAAGGTTTAAGGTGATATGCGACCTGGTTTTGAATAGACAGACTTAACTCAGTCATTTCCTAACAGCTTGATCTGAAACCAATCATGTTTTGAAGAGTACATTCTATGTACTTTGTAGTGAGATACTGATCTGGAATGCAGGCATGCATGCTTCCAAGCAGAGTTTGGAGACTGGTACAGCACAGGTGAGGGTGCAGTGGTTTAGGGGGATAAGGTAAAGCTGAGGAGTCACCAAAAAGAAGAGCCCCCTGAATGGTGTCTAGGAGTAGGAGCAGAATGAGAGGCAGCAAAAGGCCTGAGGTATGAACATACCTTAAGGTTCTGGCCCAGGGTAAAAGGAGGCAAATTCCTTGGAACTGTGGATCCAAGGTCGGTACTGTTTGGTTGCTTGGGTTAACAAGGAGAAACTGTGGAAGCCAGAAAAGGCTTCTGTGACCTCACCTTGCAAGAGTGCAGCTCGTGCTGCTGTTCGATTATGGAGGTCACCTACAAGGAAAACACATGCTGGGCAGAATTTGAAATTGCACACTTGCTGAATTAGCATTGCTCCATGTGTCCTTCCCTACGTCATCACCTTCTGGAGACCAAGTTCTTAAGATTCTTCAACAACTTTATTGTATATCCAGTCCTAAAATGGAAGAGATGAGTGAAAGCAGTTTAAAGGTCCCCTGCTTGCTTCAGGCTGTCCTTGGGCTGCTTCTCGAATGTGGATGCACCTGTGCAAATCTGCCTTGAGTGGGCTGGAGCTAATCTGGGATTGCCAAGGAACGGAACATGATGCCTTTACTTCACTCACATGCATTTCCCCACACCCAGCAGTGCTGCACCTGATTCCAGTATGGCAAGAAAGGGCAAGACCCCCTTACCCCTGTTTGGAGCTGCCTCCTGCTTGTGCAGCAAGAAATGCTTTGGGATTTGTGTGGCATCTCCTAGAAGAATGGTAGCAAGATTAAATTTTTAAAAATCCCCTTTTCCCATATTGGGGTCACTTTGCCTTCCCCCTTCCTTCTCACCTTCATTAGATCAGGAGATGATGTGCTGAATGCCACCCCTGACACTGTACAGGACTGACTGCCTGCGTGCCAGGAGTATTACCACAAGCCTGATTACAGTGCCTGAAAACCCTGTGAACCAGGTTCTGGGCACTATGGAGGAATATTATCAGAAATCTGAGAGATCTAGGAAAGATGTCCAGTGCATAGCTATGTATTCTGACAAAATCTCCAATATGCTGGTTGGGGAGAGCAAGCAAGTCAGCTACTGTTGGCACATTTTCTGTGTCCCAGAGCTTTACAGTATTTAAAAATGCAAAATGTGTAACTAGCAAATTTCCAAAATGCCCCTAAAAAAGAATAATTCTAGACTCAGTCCCTTTTTAATTTTCTGGCTGTCTGTATAAAGCAGCCACCACAATATTGCTGCCAGAAGAGGTATGTTTTTATTACATCTATTGACATACTTTCACATGCAATTTTAGCAGAGACAAAGCACAGCTGGGCTTTAGCTTGCTATTGAAGGTGAAACCCAATCTGCAGTACGCTAATTTCACTGAAGTAAAAACAAGACTTTTATGGTTAAAAATCCCTTTGGACATACCTCAGCAAATTTGTTTTGTGAAACAAATAATTAAACAAAAGTATAATTTCACTTCAGGGTGTTGTGAAGACAAGAGATTAATATTTGTAAATGTCTCCATGAAAATCAGTCAGGTTACAGGACTGTATTTCACCACAAAGCAAGGCCAGAATAATTAGAGGTTTATGAAACAAACACAGCTATTCATAGCAGGGGGATGCAACTTTTTCTGAACCTGTTCCAAAATAAAGTGACACTGCCCAGTTCTTGGAGCACAGAAGGGTCCCAGCACATGCCATCCCAGTGCAGGACTCAGTATGGGGCTGTGAGTTCTGCAGAGGCAGGGTATTGAGCTAAGGCTCAGCTGGATGTGAGCACAATTAAACTGTCCACTGACTGGAATTAGTTTGGAGCCTGGACAAAACCAGCCTGCAAAGCTCCTTGTGAATATACCTTCAGAAAGAGCTCTTCCTGGAGGATCATGTTGTGCAGAGGTTATGACTTCTCTCCATCCCTTCTTCCAGGCCAAAGGGAAATCTCATGTCTGCCAGTAGGTTCCATTAGACAGGAGTTTTTCCCAAGAGGGGCAGCTTTTCTTTCAGAAGCAGAAGTTGGTAGTTCAAGGACACCATGCAGAAAACCATTAATTTACAAGACCAAAATTTTTAGGTCAACAATGGCAACAAAAAAACCTATTAAAAAAAACCTTCAGACATCTTCCTCTCTGTCCCCCTTTCCCAGACAACACACACTAAAAAACATTAGAACCTAGCACTGAGGATTTCAACCTGTAAGATCTAAATTTCATAAATTCTAGAGAAAGGAGGAGAACGGACAAAGGAAACAGAGGTGTCAGGAAAGGTATCAAGGAATGCAAAATTATTTACTTGATTACAAACTTTTCAAATGATTTACAACTCTACTGGAAAGCAATAGACATTTTGGCTTGTAACCTCCTGCTTACTGCTGTTTGCTGTGATAAGTTTGAGTGAAAAGGTGGTGGCTTTTGCTAAAAAGTATTTGAAAAAATGATGAAACATCATTTCCCCAGCAAAGGTTTTATATATTGGAAGAGTCTTTATAGTTGAAAAATAACCTGGGCCTCAGGCTAATCAGGCAGAGAGGTCTGTCTGTTCTTCACTGACACACATTAGCTGTTAGTGGGCTGTGGAGGGGTACATCAGGCTTTACAGCCAGCTGCAGGATATCCAAAACCACCTTAGTCAGAGATTACCCCAGACTCCTGTTACAGAGCAGGTAACTGGAATTGTTCAGATTTTTAATAATCTTTATTGTAGCTATGGATCCATTTGTGCCTAGGAAGCACCATAGCCAGCTTAAAGCATCAGGGTTCAGTGGAGGAATCTGCTTGATAGACAAACCCACTGCAAAGGAGGGGATCGAAACAGACCTTTGTAATTCAACAGGAATAAATCTGGTCCAATTCCCTGAAAACGAGAAAGACAAGGACTGCCAGGGGGTCAGGCAACCCTGGAGCTTAGACAATTTTACTTTTCAAATTTTGTGGGCTGACTCTACTTACTTATGAGACTGAATTGCTAATAAAATTAATTAGAAGCATAAGTTGGTCATCCCAAGAGTATTACTACTTGAAGCAGTCATTAATTATTCTGACTAGGATTGTCTGTCTTTTCTATTTATAGGCTGGCCATGGGCAACACTGACTGTTCTCGGGTTCCTGTACTGCTATTCTCATGTTGGAATTGAATGGGAGCAGAAGTGTGCTGCACATCAGGAATGATGCAAACAATTATTCTAAGGCAGGTTGCTGGTTTTTCTACACTGGATGTTCTATCTGCACAAGGGTGGGTGGGCCAGACCAAGTTTTCAGTCCATGCATTAAAACCAAAAGTTCATTTAATTGATTCTGGGTTGCAAATGCAGGAATTGAACTGCAGAAACACTGATGGGCTGTGACTGGGGAGAAATTATGAAGGGTTTTGAATTATGTTATTTTTGTGAAACAGCATTCTTGTGACTATGTGTACATTAGAAGTGTGCCTCTCAGAACAGGTATTTTATATATGTTGAGGGTTTTTTTCATGTTTTGCTGCCTATTTTAAGATATTGAAGAGGAAAAAAAAATCTACCTTGGAGAATTCAAAAAGCCCAGTCTCTCACAGATGGTGTCCAGGGGCATGTAGGGCTGTGCCCTGCACTTACACTACTCCATGAAGGGCATGATGCTCATCAGTTCTTCTTGATTGCTTTCCAGTATAAGCTAGAACATTTTGTATTCTCACTGACTGGAGTAGTTCTTTCTTAAGCTACTTTTCCACCTACTGTAGCAAAGCCTGCTTTTTCTTTTTAATGTCTTCATTTAAAATTTTGCCTTTAAAGGAACAGCTTTTTGGTAACTTTAGAAATGGTTTTGTTTCTTTAAAAAGAGAGAGTAGGGAGGAAGGTCTTTTCTTTTAAGGAACAGCTTTCCTTTTTAATCAAATATGCTATTAAAGCTCCTTGGGCTTTAAGTGCTCTCTGCCTTGTCTTAGAGCTAAAGCATAAAATACTACCTTTATTCTGGGGCTAATATCACCTTCAGACTGTTCAATCTGCCTCTTGTATTGTTCTGTTACAAAAGGAGATATCCCCAGTCTGGGTGAATGGTAAATCTGTTCAGTCTGCTTCATTCTCTGGTGTCCAAGCAATCAGCTCCTGCAATATATTCCAGACACCCTGGGAGGAACTTTTTAAGACCTTTAGAAAAAAACAGAATGGTCCAATACAGTGGCACCAAATTAGCTGGAGCTCCATGTCCTTTGGCCACAGCCAGACCTGTTAAAGCAGTATCTTCACCCAAAGATTGTGTTGTCCAGAGCTGGGAAGGTCACGCCTGCAGGTGTCCAGGTTGCAGGAGTGCTTTGGCACATGCTGTTTTCTAAGGGACACCCTTCCCCTGCCTGATACTATGGGTGTCTCCTACCTTGTTCTGTTTTAAACTGATACTGAAGAGCAGCCAAAATGCCTTTAGTGTTTCTAAAGTTAGACATTCCCTCTAGGCATGGTCAAAAGGCCACAGGTTCTGGAGTAGGCTTCTTCCAAAAGCAGCTTCCTCCACCCAAAGCATGTCAAAACTTGTTCCATGCCCCTGGCAGACATTTCAGCCTGTTGGGAATTAGTATCCTACTGTCCATCACTCCTGGAGCTTCAGCCAAGTCTGATATAACTTATCCCTTCAACAAGAAGTTCAGTTCCTGAGACAGGCTTCTGCTTATTGCCTGCATTTCTGATGTCTCTGCTGCTCACAACTATGGCAGCCTTCTTGTTACCCTCCATTTATTCCTGAAAAAATAAGGGCAGAGGGTTCAGCTCTCTATCCACCCAGAGAAGAGCCCATCTTTTGCTGTTTCAAAGCAAAAGCTCCAGCCTTTTATGTTAAGATTCCTCCAGCTCCCTTGCCATGAGAATGCCATGATTTCCCCTGGAAGTAATTTCTAGGAGGCACTGTGGCCTGTTGAAGGTAACTTACCTTGAATGCTGCCTGGCCAAAGACATGGCTCTCCTGACTGACTGGTGATGATTGCAGGGATTCTCAGCCACAGAGTACATGGCTCTAAGCCTCTGAATTTACTAAAAGGACCTGAGATTGGCCTCCATTTTGGGGCATCAGTGCTTTATGGGCACGAACTTTCTCAGACTTCGCTCAAACTTTGTAATTAAGTGGAATTAGCATTAGAGCAAAAGTCATGAATCTGTTCTTCAGTCATATTGATTACCATTATTATGTGAACTGAGATGCTACTGAGTGATTGGATTCCAATTTGTATGCATGCAGAACTTCTGGCTCCAATATGGAAATGACCCTGAAGGTCATATAGAGCATGCTTATTTCTGAACTAAAATTGTTTTCTATTTTTTTTTTCAGTGCTTTATATATATTTGATAATTTTGTATCTTCTTCTGTTTCTATAAATAAAGCTGAAATGGACTGTTGGCTTGAGAGCTGTATCTTGGAAAACTATGGCCTTGTGTAAGAAAAATAAGTGCTCACTGTTGTGGAGTACGATGGACTGGAAGCCTGCAGGATGGGTGCAATGCAGACTGGTTACTTTTATCCCTGTTGTGCACTGCATGGAACATGCCTTTCCTAATGGTGTGAGTTTAAAAAGCAAATCAGCCTTTTATAGCTGGGTTAAGGAAAGACTTCAGCATGTGAAATTTCTGAGAAGTGTAGCATGCACATAAAATGATGCTTCCCACTCACAAAGTTCCTTCTCAGTCCTGCTTATACAGCAGCTGTCAGCATGGGGCATGTTCAGTCAGACAACACACAGCTCTATGCCTGAAGCACTTCAAACTTGCTGTTCAGTTACTCTTTCAGCTTGGAGACACATTCCTCAGCACGGCCTGAGAAGTGACTCTTCATGTGGCACCTGAGGTAATTAATTGTGTGGTAGCCCAAAGTGCCATCCTCCAAGCAAGGCCTCTGTGACAGTTCTGGGTGGGGGGGAGTTTGCACAGACCTGGAAGAGACCTTCCATTTGCCAAAGAAGAAAAAAAAAAGGGTGAGGGGTGTGTGAGAAAGAGACTTCCAAACACTGAGAAAAAGCTAGCTAAGGGGTGTAGGGAACACGTGACAAGGACACACATGGCCAAAGTAAGACACTGGCCATTTTGAACCAAAGGGGAGCACTTCTAACCAGGGTGAGGGGAACAGCAGACACTGACTACTACTGCTGTAAGACCCAAAAAGTCACAAAAGTGCAATGAACAAAAAAAACCCCAAAGGTGGTGGCTCTGAAAACGAGCTGGACAGCTACATGATGGCTACTGCCAACAAGAGTTCACAAGTGATTTTCAAATGCTGTCTAAGTGACTAGCAAACATAATGCATAGTGATACATGGCTTTAATGGTTACCACAAAGCTGTAGTAAAGTCTCTTGCACGCACCCCCCCCCACCCCACACAGCCCCTTGCTCCATCTCCTCCTTAGTTAACAGAACCATTGTCATTACTGGGTAAGATTATACTCAGTGGCTCTTTGTTTAATTCTGCATAGATTAGAGGGTGAGCAAGGCTTTGCTCACCTATCTCTTTTACATCTGAGAGCTAAAAGCAGCTTAGTTGGAATAGGCAGTTTACCACAGGTCAGAAGAAAAACAGCTTAACCGTGCAAACCTGCAGCAATTTTGTTATTAGTCACAGCAATAACGCAGAGCCTGTCCTTTCTCTTGCACACCCACCCAATTTCCTTCATCACCACTAACCCTTGAGCTGGTCACAGTTTGTACTTTTTGAGGGGGGAGGCTCTCCTTCCTCTGGCTTGGCAGCAGGATTGCCCTCAAGGAGCTGTGAAGAGTGAGGAGATTGCTATGCATGGTCTGTCACAACTTCTCCTCACAGTTCTTTATAGTTTCCCCCCCCTTCCACAAGTAGTGCATCTCATTATTGCTTTCCAAAATAACTCCCAGCACACAGCCACTTGTTAGTCAAGGCATATATTTTAATCCAGCAGGGATAGCTGAAATACTGCCGGATGCAAAGCCTGTGTGAAGAACGCTGTGCCTGTTACACCTTTGAGGAGGAGGGGAAATCTGCATTACAATAGATCATTTCTTGTTTTATGGGACCTCTGAGAACAACCCTCTCTGCTGGGTCCCCATGGATGCTCAGGGGTGTTCTGTGTACATGCACTGAATTCAACAGTCCAACCAGGGGCTGCTTGTGAAGCAGCTCCTCCATTAGTTTTGTGTAAAAGGAAGAAAAAATGAAGACAACTTTTGTGTTTTTTAATTTTCTGTTTCATGTAAACACAGTCACATCTAACACAGGTCCTGCCACAGCATCTGAGAATGAGTCCCAGCTGCCTGTGTCTCCAGTCACCTACACCCAACCTATGGATGGAGATTGTGGCTCGGACATCCCCAGCCTAGGGGACACGCACTGGCAGCTCCAAGCTTGAGAGGCTTTCACAGATGCCACCAATGCCCAGGAGGACAGGAAAAGGAAAATTCTAATGGGTATGGCACACTTTGGACTGCACAGGAGATGGAGCTGAAGGATGTCAAAGCTCAACTTTAAGGCAGCCTCAGCACTGCTCCCTTTAGTTCCCACAAGCTTTAGCAACATAAGTGAAGTGCTCCAAGAGGAAAAACCTGTGTGCAGTCTGTAGCCAGTAGAGATAATGCCAGGATTAAAACTGTTCAAAAATCTTCTCATTTGTTATGCTGGGAATCACAAAGATCTGGGTGAGAACAAGTCAAGCTAACATCAGATCTAGCAGGCAAATTTTGACCACAAATTAGGCTGCACCACCTTTCTTGATATCCAGGGGCAGCTCAATGTGTAAATAGCCTTAGGTAGCTGCATATCAGCACCTTTCAGGAACAGAACAAATTAAATGGGCTACCTGTGGCCTGTGCCTTCCCCAGCAACACACAGGCTGCAGCTAACAGAAATGCATTCTATCCACAGGGATTTAAGAAAAGCTATGTATATGGTTGGGTAGCTGAAGTGAATTGTTGCAGACAGGTGCATCAGCCAGCCACTGAAAAATTAAAGTTTACTGAAGAAGTAGCACAGAAATATAACTTCAGTTATGACCTGTGGCATTTAAATTGTATTGGCACTCCCTCTAGGGCTGATCTCTCTTGACAAAATTAATTAATTTTTATGGACCATAGCATTTTCATCCCTGCACTAGTGCATTTGAGTTTCCAAAATTAGGTGGCAAAAATAGAAGAACTGGAAATTATACTAGAAGACCAGAAACAGCTACACTGTTCGTAAATTAATTAAAAGGCAAGTCAGGGAAAAAATTAGGTCCAGCTGATTTTTTTTTTTTTAGACTACTGCCAGAAGGGTTAAGGTTGCTTTAGGGGCTCAGGTATGTGGGAGGATTATCATATAGTAAGCCACAATTCAGAGATAAAAATAAGCATTTATGAGACAGTTCTTGAAGTGATGGTATTGCTAATTTATAGTTATGTGGTTTTTTACTCTTGTGGTGATAGTTTTATGCTGAGGTGGTAATTCATGATGAAATTACAGGCTAATTACTTGCATTTGGTCATATATTTGTTCCAGGCCACTTCAGTGACCTCTCCACTGCCTTTCCCCAGCTCTTGGCATTCTGTTTCAAGGCTACCCTTGGATCCAACTCCACATTTCACACACCACTGTTGGCGCCATCTGCCCAACCTTCACTCAGGTTATTCTTCTCAAAGTTCCTCAACTTGATCAAGTCCTGCCAAACATCATTTGGTAAAAATAAGAGAACTCCAAAGGGTCTGAAAAAGTCCTGCTAGTCTTGAACAGTTATGCCAATAACCACTGTCACCATGAACAACTGCAAGTTGGGTGTGAGGCCTGACATAGGTGTAAGGCTTTACACAGCATGATGGCCATTCAAAATAAAATAACGCTGCTTTTGGAGTACTTGGGGGCTCTGAACTTGAGGGCTCTTCATGGTGGTTGAGGAAACTTCTATTTTAAGAAAAATGACATTTTCATACTAATAAGGTTTCCAAGCTAAATCTTTAAAACTTTAGGACTGCTGGCAGCACAAGGGCACCCTCTTACACTGGCAGAGACAACTGAGGCAGGGTAAAGTATCTCACAGCTCCTTCCAGCAGACAAATGGTGATTCAGAGGGCTACAGCCCTTTAGAACCTCCAGCCAAAGGAGCCTCCTGGGAAGTCAGTCCCATTTGCCTTGTGCAAGTGTTGTGCTTCCTTTTCCTGCCCCCTCCCCCGTGTCTGTCCCCTTGGTGAGTGTAACCTACAAACCCACCCTCTCACACTTCATTTTCCAAGGTTTTCCTCGAATGCCTATGTGAGACACAGACAGGTTTCCTCCATAACAGATTTTCCTGGGTGAAGGAAATGCAGCAGACTCAATCTACAAAGACAGGTATCCAGGGCTGTACTTTGGCTACATTATATGCTGCTTCCATTTGCTGCTGTGCCCTTCTCCCTGGTCTACACTGGGGTCAGAGCAACCAGCCTGCAGCCTTTCAGCACACCTGGCCATAGCTGCTCGACTTGCTGCTCACAAATGAGAAGCACCCACCCCCATTTTACAGAGCTATTCACAATTTGTGTTGGCAGAATTGCAATTTCATGCAGTATTTCATGCACTCTTCCTATACACTTTCCTAAAGGATGCTTTTTCCAATTCAGCTTTCAGCTGAATGGCTTTACTTTATATTTTTTGTCTGCCCACTTCCACTAGCCAGGTTGCATGTGCAGTGTTATCATTCTAAAGGAAAACAAAAATAAATACTTTATTCTGACTTGGGGCTCCATGTGGATTATCTTAGCTTTCTTTCCAGCTCTCATGCTGAGAGTGTTCAATACATTTTCCTGTTATCGTTAGTTATTCTAAAATACCTTCTGCTTAACCATAAAACTTACCAAAAAAGATTGCTGGAGATCTTTGAAAGCAATCTATTTCTCCTCTCTAAGCCCTGCTTGCAAGAAGCCATTTCTTGTTAAGCTGTCTTGGTCCCATTGCTGAGCACACCTGTAGTAGCTCCCAGGCTTAATAGTGCACTCCTTGTGCTAGTGCTGCTTAGCATTTCCCCCCAGTGGCAGCCCCTGATGAAGAAGAGGCCATAATCTTCCTTTAATAAAAAATCCACATTTGTAATAGATACTCCAGCACAGTTTCTTTCTTCCCCCTAGTTCTGTAACCTGGGAGATTGGGAATGTGGAAGAAAATTCCAGAGCAAAAGCACAACTCCCTCAGATTTGCACATAGAAACTGCAGTGACATTTACAGGGGGTCTGTGTCCCCCACCCCCCAGGCAGGAATTAACAGCAAAGCTCATACTTTCCCCTCATCCCCCTGAACAGAAACATCTTCAAGAAAATCTCTACAGGTGAGCAAAGCTTAAAAAGAACCAAAACCTCTTCAAGGTTTTTCAGACCCTCCTGCCTCCATAAGTACTTAAAGTGGGGCTGCAGGGAGAAAGCTTCAGAATTGGTAATGATGGATGGAGCTGCCAAAGTTAAGCTTGTTTTAAACCTACACCTGTGCCTACACCTGGGGCAGCTTAAATTTGAATTTGGCTGTGCTACGTAAGGACTTGAACTTAATTAGGAAAGAGGAAGCAGGAATGGAAAAGGAAAGGAAAAAAAGCAAAAAAGCAAAAAGACAGGGCTTGAGCACATGTATTTTACAGATGCAGCTGTGCATGAGCATCTTGGTAGCTACTTCTGACAGACTTCAGGAGTTCACTTTCCTGAATGCCTTTTTTGGATTTCTCACAGGTTTTTACTCATCCTGTCTTTGAAGAACAGGACAGGTCAGTTCCCCCAGCTGCCACATATCAACACAGAAGTTATGGTGAATTAGACAGAAAGAAGCAGAGACTCAATCTTCTAGGTGAAAAATACTTGTATTGGCTGAGATTCTTTATATGTGTGGTGCAATTAAACCCCTGACACCACTGGCAGCAATAAATACCATAGCAACACGCATCCTTCCCAGCATTTTCTGGTTGGATACACAGCCTCACTAACCAGCTTAACTCCTGGAGCAGAAGGCAAGCACAGAGAGCAGCTAATCAGCCAAGGTCTCCTCAGCCTCAGTGCTTTGGTGGGGTCTCCTGGGCATTGCCCTGCACCAGGCACACACACTGCTGGGACACGCTGAACAGGAATGGTTTTGATGTTCCCTTAGTGCTCTGGGAGCAAATAAACCCCATTGCTATTGCACACATGTGTGAGGGGGAGGGATTTGCTGCTGTTTAGTCCCACTGGCTCTCACAGCACAGAAGAGCTGGTTTATGCTGGTTGTCTTTACTCCACTGCAAAAAAGCACCAGAGACAGAGTGCTTCTGACTTTAACACAGATACTAAAATGCACCACAGAGCAACTAAAGAACCTCCATTACCAAATGCAGAAGTTAAACTGTGTAGGCAGCACTCACCTGCCCACAAGCTGATGCACTGCTGGGAGTTCCTGCTGCTGCTCCAGGGCTGCACACCCAGCCTGGTAAAGACCCCACGTGCCTGGCAGGGGTCCCCAGCAGCTGCACACTACTTCAGAACCAAACAGAAGAAATACCTGCAGCTATTTCTGAGAAAAATCAGAAGCCCCAGCACACTCCCTGTGCTTTAGAAGCCTTCTGTCCCTGCTGTGAATGTGCTCCCAGGTGGAGGGAATAAGGAGCAGCGGCTGGTGCAGGTGGACCCGAGGCTGCTCACAGCTGCTGGGGCTGCTGCTGCTACCCAGCTGAGCACAGGGCTGACGGGCAGCATGCAAAACATAAGCCTTTGCAATCTGGCACACAAATCTGGGCAAAAAGTGCTGTAGTTAATTACCTTTGGTTTGAAATGCTGTGGGGCTGCTGAGGGGAGAAAAACTCTGATGGGGAACATTGTGTGGCCAGTGCTACCCCTCCTGTGCTTACTGAAGCTTGGAGCACTGCCAGGGAGGCTGCAAAGAATGCAGGAGCAAAGAAAATAATGAAGAATTCAGAAAATGAACACAACAGCCTCTAGAGACCTCAAAAAAGCCAAACAAAAACCCAAGTGAAAGTACATGCCTTCACTATGGTAATTTTCCCTTTTCTAGTAAATGTAAGGACACTGTATAACATCATGCCAAAGAAAGCTGGATTTTCACGCTGGCCAGAGAAACAATGTGAGTGACGAGAGATGCTGTCACACCACATACGACAGTGGCTGCAGAAATGGTGTTAAAAATAGCTCCTCATTGTGCTCCTTGGCTGCTCTCCGTACAGCTCCGCCCCAGCTCGCCAGTCTGAGAGCTGATGCTTTACTGCTGCTCTTTTGGAGAGGAGATTGACAATCCCATGGAGTGTCTTAATACAGGTGACAGCCACATTCACCTGACCCCTGGGTGGGAGGATGGAGAATGAACCACAAAAATGGCTGCAAAGGTCACAGGGCCCAGGCTGACATCCTGAAGACTACAACTTTGTATAAACTTCCAGCATGGCTTCTGGCCTGCAGGAATGACTGCTGACTGTGATCCTGTCATTTGTGTTCATCCTGACCTGAAAGGACCTCCCATTCCCATGACCTTTGATGAGGTAGCCAACAAAGTAACATCCATTGCTGCCTTTTGCAGCCATGTCAATGCCAGGTGCTTCCTCTGTGGGGTTTGTCTTTGTGTAAGTCCATGGTGAGGTCACTTTCTTCTGCAGCAGATGACAGGAAAGCAGAAGGTTCTTTGATCTCTGGCTTCCATGAGTTTTGTAAAAGTTCTCAGATACTGCTGTAGTGAACAGAGTCTAAAACACAAACCAACTACAGATGTACCTTCAGGACATGGGATGATCATTTCAGACAGGTCACAGCCAGTCCTCTGGTGATCTCTTTTTATTCAGCAGATACCTGGGCTAGACTGAGGTCCACAGCACAGGACATTGCCTGGGGTGTCAGAATATTCACTTTACAGAGCATCTGAGTTTGGTTTACAGCGAGCCTGGAAATATGAATCCCTTTGCACTGATACACAACAGAAAGAAATCTGAAAAACGACCTGAATCATTTACAACCAAAGCAATAATACCCCACTGCTCCACTGATAACATTTGGGATACAAACCAACAGCAACAAAACTGCTAGCTAGAAGTTCCAGAGAGTAATTTAAAACCACCTTGTTGATCTTATGAGCACATATTCAACACAGAGAAAAGCACACCAAAACAACTGTAATGTATAAAATAGTTTATTACTATAATAAATAAAATTAAACTTCTTTTTTTACAAATATTATTTGTGCTTGTTTAAAAATGTTGACTAGGGATATCATTAATGGAGGTGGCTGCATTTGTATCTGAAACATTCCCAGACAGTGCGTATACATACATACATACACACACTGTCTATCTACTGGCAGCTGCTTTGCTGACCACAAAAATAGTATCTACTCATTCTCTGTTTCTAGTCATGCTTCATTGAACAAAGTGACAAATGCAAAGAAAAAAACTGAGTATTTGGTGGATTTCTGAAAGGATAAAAACAAGTGAAGTACATTGAAAAGCGCCAAAGCAACTGCATTAACTGCATATCAATCAAGTGTCCATGCAGTGGTGGCTAAATATTGAAACGCAGACAGGTCTCCAACAGATGTACAAATATTGATTGTATGTAGGTACAATAATATCACACATTCATTGGAAAACTTGGTATTTCTTTATATAGCAGTTCATCCTGATACAAGATTATTGAACTTCTTTCATCTACAGCTAAAATGATCCTTTTTCTATGTTAGTGGTCACAGATTTAGCGGGAAGAAGAAAAAACCCATGAGCCTTTCAGAACAGTTAGTGAAAACCCCAAACTGTTTTGTTAATATTAGGCATTTGGATCCAGTTACAGAGATGTTCTGGGATTACACATCAAATATGTTTACACAACACTCAACAATCAGCTTGAAACAAATTACAGTTGCAGGTAAATTCACATTAGCTTTGTCAATCTGTAAAAAAAAGGTCTCTGAAACAAACACTTTTGCAATATGACGGGTTGACTCCCTGATATACAAAAGTGTTTAGACAATAGCTATGTCTCTGTTTTATGAGGGGAGAGGGCAATTGGAGTAATTAATTATCCTAATAAGAAGGCAATAAGTGGAGAAAGAAATGTGATTACCAGCAAGTGATTTCCATTAGATTTAGAAAGCTAATCAAAGTGCTTCATCTTTAGGCAACACTGTAAATACTACAGAACATTAAGAAGGAAGAAGAATGGAATCACAGTTTGAATTATATCACTTATGAAAGGGTCTTAAGGCTAAATGCTGGATATATCTTATTGCAAAAAAAGCTTTATTTTTATTTAATTGAATCAATGCTTCCCACAACAATGTGGTCAAAATTATGTCAGATTGGAGGATACAGTATCCTACTGTGCCTCACCTCAAATTCTGGAGCTTCCCCTGCATGGGACTCTCTCTAAAAGGTTTGTCTTGATGTATCACAAGTGCAGCTAAAACACAGACTTTGTTATTGCCAATACACCCACAGGAGACTATGTGGAAATGAAAAATGCTTTTTATCACCTAACACCATGGCAAGAAAGCAGAGGTGCAGCAACCATGTGTTATGCTGCCCATCAGAAGAAGGATAGGCTCAGCACCTTTGAGACAGCCCCTGGTACCAGAAAAAAATAAATCCATCTATCCCACCATCTCTCTTGCGGGAAAAGCCATGACAAACACTACTGGGCCAGCTTGGCTTCAGAGATACTGTGAGCAAAAAACACCAGCTTATGAGCCTTATTCTCACCAACTAGGATACAACATTTTTCCAATTTCACATCAGGATTTCTCTTTCCTGACTATCCTGACCCTCATCCGATCTTCTCTTCACACTATTTACCAGACTCACAGTATGAAGTTGAGGCCAGCTAGAAAAATCAAAAATCATGGCCTTAAAAGTTCAACAGTTAACAAACAAGACACTAACAGGACACTCAGTGGACGTCTACTGGGAAGATTTAAGCTCCCTTCTTGGACTGGAATCAATGAGGAATGTGCTTTTACTTAACAGAAATGCAATCCATAGACTTATCTATACATAGATATATATACGTGTGTATGTACACGCATCTGCACAAGCGTAATCATACACATTGTTGTTTATATAGTAAAGACAGTTTATGTAGTAAATTTTTTCACAGATTGGTTAAGAGTGATTGAAAATATATCACCAGATAGTCACAGTAAGTATCTTGTTCAGTTCATTAAAGGGAGGTACTGTAGAAACAGAACATCGCCTTCGAAGCTGTTAAACAGGGTGTTCGCTGGGATTCAGGGCAGAACTGTGGAAGAGATTTAAAGGAAGAATGGTGTTTTCAAAAGTACACTTGTAATACCAGACAGAAGTAAATGTATCAGAACAAGGTAGGGATGAGGGCTGGGGTTTGCTTTTTTAATCCTTTTTCATGTGCTGCATATTTGTATTCTTTGTAACCATTTAAGCATGAACTTTCAGAAGTTCCCATTTGACCAAATCATAATACAGGCTCCTTCTCTCAACTCTCCTTCTTTTGGCTGAAATTTAATTACACCATATAGTCAAAATGGAACACATCATCTCTTTTAGAATGATGCAGGTCATTTAGCAGGTTGTTAAATGGCAGAAGCACTATGCCAGAACACAGTTAAAACTGAGGCTTTGGGTTTTGTTTGGGTTTTTTCTTTATTCTATCTACAAGCATTTGCTTGTGAAGGGTCAGAGTCTTATTTTCAGAGATCCTTCAATTCTAATCTGGAAAATAATTTAAGTGAAAAGGCTTAACCAACATGTAGAGAGGAACAAGAGAAAAAGGAAAAGCTGACACATAAAATCAAAGAATAGTAACAATTATGATGGGTCCACATGCCATCCAGCCATAGACATCCATCTGAGTATAAGGCTCAGTGGAGAAAGACAGATTTGTAACACAGGGGCTTTCAGCCACCCTTTAAAGGAAAAGTGCTGCATCAACAGAGCCTGAGCACCATAGCACAGCTTCAGATTAGTCCAGGGTTCAAAGGAGTGGGCATGGATTTGTTCATTTTTTAATCACTCAGTAGTCCAGGGAATCCAAACACCAAAGCTCATCCTAGACAGTACCTGTTTCAAATTCTCTTACAAAAATACAGGTTGCTGAGGGATGAGGCACTCTCCTACAACCATTTTTAGTGCCTGACAGTTCATAAAAATCGTCCTAATCTCAGTCACAGCTGTACAGGTCTGACTGACACTGACTGCTGTCACGGCTCACCTGTAGCAGACACCCTGAAGGTGTCATTGTAAGGAGCCAGCAGAGTTTCTCTGCCATTTTATGACCATAACGAAATTAAATTTGGCCATAATCTCCAAAGACATTAAGTTTTAAGTGGAATTCAGGAGTCTGTTACAATCTTTGAAAGCTTTACAGATAATGTCTTTATAGGCTGTTGTAAGAGCCTGAAAAAAGCCTTAGAAAAGGACTGGGTGCACCCACCCACTGTTATACAGGGTGGGGAGGAGTTTGGTATCATTCTGAACATCAGGCTACACAAGGGGCATCCCCAGAAAATGGGGACTTGTCTGCCTTTGTTCACAGGCCTGGGTAATTATTACAATTAGGGGGCTTGTGGGGCTTGTCCTGCTGGGATTCCAGGCTGGGCAATCAGCAACAGCAGAATAACCTTTAACATATCCCTGAGGCACACAAAAATATCACTGAGAAACATCACTTCAGTATCAGCAACAAAGGGCCAGGTAACCTGCAACTGCACTGCAATTTTAGGTCTGCACTGCAGTTCTGGAGATACTAGGCACATACTTGGGAGGTTGTAAACATTTCCTCCCTTGTCCACCTGGGATGAGCTCATGTCCGTGTTTATCCAACTGCAGGTAAATGGGAGACACTTTCACAAAGGACTTGCTAAGACTTTCAGCCTTTCAAAAATTCTATGGAGTAAAGTGTCATGAATATCATGCTGGTGAGGAATTTTCCTGGATCAGGAAACTGACTCCAAGACAGTCTCTAAAATCTTACTGGAATTTTTGGAAATCAATTACAAATCCTTGTGTATCAGCACACCTGGGGTTTGCTTAGGTGGTAGTTACTGTCTAAGAAGACTAGAAAGAAAAAAAATTATGACAAAGTTTCTCACAGAAACTGTGGATGGATGAGTTTCTGTGGCAGCTGTGCCATTGCTCTTGCAGGTAACTGCTGCCACTTACAGTGATTAAAGCACCAAACACAAACTGTGGCTTTGGTCAGAGTGCCTTCCCCAGCACTGCAGGTCTGCAGTGAGCAACTGTAAAAGACACCAGATACCACTGGAAAAACCTAAACATGGAACCAGAAATAAGCTGAGGAAGTAGCTTCTTGGTTTCAGAGCAACTCGCCTCCCTGCTTGTCTTTTCTTGTGGGAGGGAAGATGGTAACCTACAGATTTGAACCAGAGGGTTGTTTCTCAGGAGTATTTCAACCCTTGGATATGAATTCACAATCTGTGGGCACCTCCATACCAAACCAAGGAGTAAGACAATGAAAGCCAATCCTAAACCATCTGCCTCTGGACTCAGAAATGATGGTGCTGTGCTTGGAATAATTGTTTTCTTTGAGAGTAAGGGACTGCAGGAACAGGTACAAGCAAACACTCTGACAGCAGGACCTGATCTGGGAGCTTTGCACAGCACGGCCTCACCACTGTGCCAGTCATCAGTGGTCATCCCAGCTCCCCAGGGATGTCTGACACAGTTCTGCATTGCACTGTGCAAGCATCAGGCCAGCAGAAATCATTAAAATTGGTCATGTTCCTTGCCTCTTCTGTACTTAACATGAATGAAAGTCTTCCCCAAAAAAATCCTGTGTTTCTTTGTAAATGACTTAGTACCAAGGAAAAAAATGAGACTTAACACACACAGTGTTAAGACCTATTGCCATTAAAAATGAAAACCCCTTAAAGTGTGGTATGGTACCATACTTCTGAGATCTAAGCTACTGTTAAGCAGTGAACATACCAGGTTAGTGGAGTGAATATATTGTGAATATACCTGTATCCCCAGGTGAGAACAGAAGTCATGATATCATCTATGCTACCCTATATGAATAATGAAGTAGAGTTTTGGTAAAGTGCTTCAATCTTCCTTTGAAAAAAGTTATGAAAATATAAGTTTTGGAAACATCTCCTTCTTTAAGAAGCAGATCTCTTTGTTTCCTTGCTACAATAGCACTTGCATACAGTAAGCACTGTATTTCTACCTCTACTATCCATTTGCTTCCAAGCTAGATTAGATCAGGAACAATACATCTGGATGTAGAGGAAAATGCCACCATCTAAAATTGTTAAAAATTCTCTGAAAGCCTTTGGCTACAATGAACATAATCAAAACAGAAACTTCTGAATAATAATTTAACAAGAACTAAAAGAGCAGATTCATAGCAGAACAGGACATAAATGCCACAGTATATTTTCATCGGGAGGCAAATCTACAGGATCTGTTAGAGATGTTTCAAATATGTTGTGCCATGGGCTGTTCTCAGGTACACTGCACACCCAACCCTCCAGCAGCTGGGGTTGAAAGCAAAAGTATCAAAAGTTGAAAGACATCTGAGACAGAAGTTTTTGAAAAAACATAAAAGTTTTGAAAAAAATACCCTTGATTCAGTGAATGATGGTGTGGAAGATCCCATTTATTAATAGATCTGAAATACTGTGGCTATTTTTGAAGATGTTGCCAAATGGAATTGTTTTAGCAATATGTCAGTTTGAAATTAAAAAGTACAATTTTTTTTCATCTTATTCGCCCTTCCTTGACTACCCAAAAGAAACTTCAGCACACAATGAAATACATATCTCCTGCTGCTCTTTGCATTATTACAGATATATGAAAATATACTGTGACATCCAACATGCTGTAGAGGTGACTGAGACAGTGACAGCAGCAACAAAACAAAAAAACAAACAACCCACCAAACACTGAAAATATAAGCACCCTGGCAAGTGCTTATTCATATAGGCATAACCCGAGCTAAGGACATAAGGCATGCTCCAAAAACCTCAGAGATCACCTGGGGCTCACAGGGATGGCTGCTGCTGTCAGAATTCTTATTCCAACATCCCGAGGGAGAGAAGGGGGTTGGGGGTGGAATGAGGACAAAGGGAGAAAAAAAGAACTTTAGAAACTGTACCCTTGCTGTCAAAAAGGCTTCAAAGTCAGCTGCCATCTTGACATGAGGTTGCAATTCCTGTTACCATACCTTTTTAGACAGAGGGAACATGCTTAGTGAACGGGTCCCTCACTCGTTTTCAAGAAAGATTAAATGTAAAGTGTTAGGGGGCTGTTTCTTTGTTTGTTGGTTTGTTTGTTTTTAAAAAGAAACACCTCAGCTAGCTCCAAACACGTCTTTTTCTGATTCTGGAGACTGGGGCCTTGATATTTCAAACAACTCCTGTGGCGACTGGGAGCTTCTTCTTGAGGTTAATATCCTAAGTATCTCAGCAAGCTGATTTTCTATATTGGTCATTTTTGTGTTTAAAGCCTTGATGTCCTCTTTCAGCTCATGTTTTACTTCTAGCATGGTGGCCTGAAGAGTCTGTTCTGGGATGGGATAAAAGGAATGCTTGACCTCGGTCAGGACCGGGCTGTGGTCCTGCGGGCTTCTTGTCTCCCCGGCGTTATCCAAACGCAAGTCACTCTTTGTAATGCCACTGTCACAAGAGTCTGTCTTCTTCAGGGTAGCTTCTCCCGAAGCTTTAGTTCTCTCAGGTAAAGTCTCCATGGACTCTGCTTTAGAGACCTTGTTCCAGTCTTCCCCTTTCCCACAGGCTTCCTTGAACTTGGCCCAGCCTTTCCGCCGGGGGAAGTCCCCCGCCGCCTTACAGGCCGCGTGCTCCGACGGCGGGGCCTGCAGCTTGGCCTGGTCAGAGGCGGCGGAGGTGGAGGCGGGCTGGAACGGCACGGGTGTCGCCGGGCTCTCCCGAACAGTCACAACGCTGGCCTTGACCACGGCACGAGCAGAGGATTGCTCCCCAACAGCATTGCCCTTTTCCACATCCAGGTCATCCGGATCTCGGCCCCGCTCTGCCGCGAGCCGCGCTTCCTTCTGCTGCCTGAACCTCTGGAACAGCCGCCGGACCGGGTGGTCCGGGGGTAAGATCAGAGGTGCTTCGTTCTTCCTCTTCATTCTCTCCTCTTCTTCCCGCTTGACGTCGCTGATTTTCCGGAACACAATCTGCAGGGGGAAAGAGATTTCACTCCGTGATTAACTGCACATTTGTTAAGGGGGGAAAGTTGGAGAAAGAATAATTTGAAAGAATCTATTTTAAGTGAGAAGTGCACAACCTCTGCACATTTATAGCAACATTTTCAAATGTCTTATGTTGTGTGGAGCGTGGCTTATTTCATTATTTAAGAGCAGACACCATCTGTCTTACAACACCAGAAAGAAAAAAAAAACAGAAGAAAAATACTTCTCCAGCTCTGACAGGTCACCAAGGCAGTGCCATTGTAGATATAATGATCCCAGGAAGATACTTGTTCTCTTTTGTGTTAAAAAGTGACTTCTTGTATTTGTTTTCCTGACTGTGGTTTAGCACCAAGTTTCTAATGTTACAGAGCCATTCTCATCATTCTCATCTCAAAGCTCCCTCACTGCAAATGATCTGATATTATTTTAGTGCAGATTGGCCACTCGTGGTGCCAGTACAGCAGAGACTACTCTGGACTCTTCGACAGTAGTTTGCAAAGTTGTTCTTGCCCTCCCTTCCTCCCATATATTCTTCTAGAAGAAATGTGCAGTTTAAGGATGCAAAGCTTGAGTCAGTCCCAAAGCCAGGAGCAGGAGGACAATGGGAGATGGGCTTGGCAAGACATGAGGAAGCTGCTCATGGCTTGATTACCTCAGAAGTTTGTAGAGCTTGATGTCTTGATTTATCTCTTTATTTCTATGCAAAAGAGAACATTTTTGCTCAAAGAAGGATTAATTTTCCATCTACCCTCCTAATTATATCTTCCTGAGCCTCTAGGCTAAGTGATCTTCATAGGAGCAGCCCAAACATCCCACAGTACTGATAAAAGCCTCACAATGTCCCAACCTGTAGCCAGGCAAGGTTTCTTTCGTGTATGTGATGGAAACACATTCTCTTCAAAACCTCTGTACATTTTACATTAGTATTGGTATTTTCCAAGCAAAACCAAAAACTCCACTCTGGGACTAACAAAGAACCAGTAAGTAGTCTTGTTTGAAAATGAGAGGTTGCAAAGCTGAAGTTTGCAATACAGAGGGTAAAAGATGCAGCCCCCAGCTTCTTCTGAATGCTGATACCTAATCCCTTTAGCTGCTTTTGGGAAAATCCACTCAAAGATCTTACACTTCAATGCTGAAGTAACTCTGAGATTCAAATCATTATCAGGAAATGTGTAAATAAACCCATCCCTCTGTTGAAGACAAATTTAAATTAAACTAAAGTTAATAAGCACTTCTTCATTGGCACACACAAAATGAATGTTTCTCCAGACTCCAATGCTTCTTGACAGTTTTGTGATTGTGGAGCAGTGAAAAAAAATCTTAACAGTGCGTCTTTGGAAGGAAGAAGTTGTCAGACTTGGCAGCATTTCCTAAATACAAAAGAATAAAATTAGCAGGAAGGATATTTTATTTCCAAGCTGCAATTAGGAAACTAAATATGAGATAAGAATAAGAAAACAGGGTACTTGACAGCTGTTTTTTTCCTTCCCTCCAGGAAACTCACTCTGCAATGAGCTCAGTAGAAAGTGGACAAAGCAGCATAATCCTTAGAAGTGAAAGAACAGCACTCACAGGGAAGGGAATTCAAAGCAATCCTGCAGGCTAATGGTTTCCCACACACTGGCAGCTTCCCACTTTACCTGAGGGATGAGTGTCAGCCCAGTGTTAGGGCAACTGTCCTGCTCGCACTGCTGGAGCAGAGTGATGCCAAGCAGGGTCTCAGGGGGTCACTCCAGCAGCATCCTGGGGCTGGCTCTGGGGGCACAAAGCCCCAACCAACCAAGGCAGCTACCTGACCAAGCCAGGTCAATTTGTCCCTGCAAAATTCTGTGTCCCTGAGCCTTCTGTCTCCTGGAGTTTGCATGTTAGGTGTGGACATCCACATCTGTGCCAGATGTAGCTAACAGGGCCCACTTTGTACATGAGCATGTTGCCTTGGTCTGACCTGCGGATCAGGACTTGCCTTAAATGGCAGAAGGGATGCCTGACTGGCTGGTGCAGTGGTCACACTCACAGGGATCATCAGGGAAGGCTTTTCAGACCCAGAGGCCAGGATGCTTTGCAGAGTCAGGCCAACCCCTGCTCCGCACAGCACAATCAGCACTTGTCTGGAAAGCACTGGAGCACCTCTCGCTATTTAATGACTGGTTTTTGCAACATAAATGGGCAAGTTATATGACAGAAACTGTCTCTGCTACAGCACCATGCAGGAGAAACAGCAATGAGCACGTCTCAAGCAATCAGTCTCATATCAACAGCCTGGCCCAATCCATATTAGCCCTAGCCACTGCACCTCAAGCAGTTAGTAGCATGATCTCAGTGGAGGACACAATAAATCTACCAGCAAATGCAGAAAGGTGAGCACTGATGGACAAGCTGTTGGCAGCTCTTATCCACCCACCGCCCCCACTGCTCTCCATGGCACTGTCTAAGTGAGTCCTCCCTGTGGATGCCAGGCACACTTGGCCATGGAGGAGCTGCCACCAGCCTTCCCACTGTGTGGTGGTCAGCCTGACAGCCCTGAACACACCTTCACTGCTTTGCTTTTGGGAGATCCAACTGCAGCAGGAAGAGGAATGTATGTAGTAGGAGATGTATAAACACTGCCTTTGCCATGGGTGCTGCTACCACGCTAACGGGACCTCTAATTTCCATTCTCCAGAGGCCTTACATCAGCTCCAAGGGAAGTGCACCAGGGCAGCAGCCACTGCATGAATGCTGAAATGCAACCCTTGGGTCTCCCACCCTGCTTGACATCTTCTACAGAAATGCATTTATGTGACAAGCTGTGCTCATGTGGTGCAAGTCAAACATACACACATTTGCCAGGGACATCCCCCCAACTCTTGGGTTGGCTCCTTTTACCTGACTCCTGAGACACTGGAGAAACATCTGTCAGAGAGCAACTTCTCTTTGGGAAGTTCAGGCAAAGCTGTCACTTATCTCCTTTTTTTGCAAGTTCCCCAGTACCATATTTTCTCCAGACAGCTCCAAATTTATGTAGTAAGCAAAAATATTATAGCTATGCAAAACTCAGCAGTAATTGAAAATACTTTAATTAACTCAATGTTGGATTTTTCTGCCTTTTTTTAAGATTAAATGTAAGTCCTTTTAAATAAAAATACACATAACTTTAAAATGGACTCTTTTCTTATCAATTCTGAGGAAAACACAGTTTTTAAGTGGTTTATCTTCAGCAGCAGCCAAGTTATTCAGAAAATCTGGTTGGTATGCTAATGGATATACACCTGCTCCCACAAGCAGTAAGAGTACAAAGGAAAAGAAAATAGATTTCTTTCGACATAAGGTAGAGAAGTCTGGACCTACACAGAAATTTTCATATGGAATTTGACAGGGCTACAAATATGGACCTTAATCAAAGTTAAAACCCAAAATACTGTGGCAAAGATCCCAAGATAGCTTTTAGAACAGTCTCTGTTTATCTCATCCTCCAAGCATTCATGTCTGTCTGGGAAAGGACAGGGCTTTATACCCTCAAAATCTCCTAGCCCATGTATCATACACTGGTCAAACACAGGGGACTTCACAAGTTATGCAGTTCTCCATAGCATTGCACTCTTCAAGACTTAAGCACACAGGTCCCACAGAAAAAAACTAGTGTGAGCATTTTAACAGTATGTCAAAGCCAAAAGATGGACAAAGATCCTGAATTGAGATGAAATAACATGAAATTTAAACACCAGGCCTAAAGCTGCATATTTCACACCTCCAATCTCAAATCTCATTTCATAATTCTGCTTTTATTAAAAAGGTGCTGAATCTTGTACCCCCACAGAGAAGCTGCCTAAGCTTCCAGAAGTTGGAGTATTGTGGAGGTATCAGCCTAGATTTGCTAAAACCTTGCAAAACAGCCCTGTTATGCACAGATTCTTGCAATCATATAAACATTCAACCAAGGCATGCAGTGATGATGACTCGATAACAATTTTATTTTTTGGAAAATGCATACAGACACAAGTGGAGAAATGCACTGACATGTTCTGGTGCACCTCTGCTCCCCTATGTCCCCACAGACCTATGACAGAAGGCTCTCTGTGGCCATATTCCTGCCTGTGCATGAGTCCTGTCCAAGAAAGAAAGATGAGATTACACCAAGCACTTCTCTCTTTCCTCAGTATTACCTAGTTGTGAAGATGAAGTCTTAAGTAACTTTGGGTAAAAACTCTGCCTCTTTTGAATTATCATAGAATTTTCAAGTTGTATTTCTAGAATCAGTGTTTTTACAGATTATGGTCAAAGTATTAAAAAAATGAGGTAGACATAACTGAATACTTGGTTGTCAAATGTGGAATGCCCAGCAACGGTTACAAGGATTTTACTGTGCTCAGCACTGAAACTCAAACATCATTTAAATAACACAGCATAAATAACAAACATAATTTAAATAACAGAGCATGGACATTATTTGTGAATATGACTTTCATAATTTCTTTATGATAAGATCAAGAGAACAGATGGCAACGTGACCCCCAGGCATAAGGCAGGCCATAGGATTGCTCTGAAGGGGCATTCCCTGGGCGGAATCCTGTTACCACTAGATTGCATCTTTTAGAAAAACACCCAGTTTGATGGCAATAAAGAATCCATCATGACATCTTGATGAAACATTGCTTCAATTTTTGATTCAAGACTAAGTTTCACAGAATAATAGAACCATAGAATCATAGAATGGTTTGGGTTGGAAGGGGACCTTAAAGATCATCTAGTTCCAACCTCTCTGCCATGGGCAGAGACACCTTCCACTAGACCAGGTTGCTCAGAGCTTCATCCAACCTGGTCTTGAATGCTTCCAGGGATGGGGGCATCCACAACTTCTCTGGCAACCCTCACAGTGAAGAATTTTTCCTATTATCTAATCTAAACCAACTCTCTTTCCATTTGAATCCATTCCCCTTTTCCTGTCACTACAGCTCTTGTAAGAAGTCCATCTCCATCATTTTTGTAGGGTCTCTTGAGGTACTAGAAGGCTACCCTGAATTTTCTTCTTCTCCAGGGTGAACAATCCCAATTCCCTCAGCCTTTCCACCTGGGAGAGACGCTCTACTATGTTGCTGTTCACAAACCCCACCAGAACGGTGCTGCCTGCCAAGTCATGGCAAGTCATGTTCTTTGTGTTCTCTTCACACTGCCAGAAAGGTAATCAACAGAAGGGCAAGGCAGGAATGATGTATTAGCAACCAGATTTTGGACCTGTATGCCAACACTGCATGAGACAGACTTAAAGATCAGATCAAGGTACATTTAGACATACTGTGAATATATTGAAAACCTTACCCTGACAAATGCTGAAAGAGACTTGCCTGCACCTGCAATGAAAGGATCTTTCCATCTTGTGCAAAAACATCCAGTTTTTTTTTCAACTCTTAATTTGTAAAGACTGATCCAAGACCCACAGGAATAGCTAGAAGTACAGATTTCATCATGTTTTGGATCAGACTGTCATCATGGAGTTACAATTATGAGGCTTCTAGCCATAAAGCTGCTGCTATTATTAGCTCTGCAAGCTTCCCTTCTTTCCATCTCTATAGCGTGCACAAATACTGCAAGATTTGGCAGGTCTTCCTCAGCAGAACAGCAAGTAGCATGGCATTTTTCTCTGGTGCTTAATAATTCTCTTTCACAGATACAGAAGCATTCCCAGAGTCTGGAAGTGCCAAATATCATAAACAATTAAAAGCTTAAAATTACTTCATACAGTGCTCACAGAAAATGAACTTAAGCGTGAGGAAAACAATCATGAAAAGGCATTCATTATTACACAGTCCATCTAGGATCTGCCAAGAACTGATGAAAATATCTTCAGGCTGATGTTAGTCCGATGAAAATTGGACCCAATCTTTCTTCCTTTTTTATTTATTTTTTTAAGAAGCAAAAGGGGAGGAAAGATGGAAAGAGACAGAAGGCTCAACAATAAAAATGCTTTTGACATTGATGTTAAAGAGACCAAAGCTGCATGTAATAAATGTAGACTGTAATGATGAAGAATCCCTATAGCAGTGTATTAGCAGGTGTCAGGGCAAAAGGAGTCTGTGTCTTTTGCAATTATATGGGATGGCTTGTCAGAAAGGAGGGAATCACTGGTCCTACCTTCTCATTAAGTATAGGATCAAGAGAATGTGCAGTAATGTTGCAGATGTCATTAAGTTCTCTCTAATTTTACAGTCTATAACAGCAGAATTTCATTTCTGCTTCTGAAAAGAAATGAGTTTCTCTCCATTTAAGGCCACATCCCTTCTGGGCACTCCCAAATATTTCTAGTTTTGATTAATTATCTGAAAATTCAAAGCAAACTAAGATTCGGAAGGTCCTGGCAGTGAGGCTGCAAAGGAGTGCTGGTACCAAGAGTGCTGGTGCCAGCAAATCTCAGGGATCCCTGGGAGACACAAAGCCCAAGAGCCAACATGTGGATGGGCACAGCCCATTGTGCTGTGGAGTGTAATCACCCTGCCCTTCAGACAGAGCAGTACCCACTTACTCTCCAAAAACCAGACTTCTGTGTACTTCATTAATAGACAAGTGCTTGGAAGAGCCACAACTTCATCATTTCATGAGCGATCCAGATGAATAGAGGAAACAAGGGTTTCAGTCTCTACAGAACAACATCCGGGCTAAATGTTACTGTCATGAGCACTATCAGCTACAAGGGCTGAAGCTCTTCTCTGTCACAGCCTTCTTTGTAGCCTAATTACAAATTCTAGAAATACCAACTCAAATATTAGTGTTTAATCGTGTCACTATAACTTACTTAGAAGTTCTGCACAATTCAGGGCTCTACTCCTCTACGTCAAACTCCTCATTCTAATTCATGTTTACAGGCTGTGCTAGTGTCGAGTGAAAAGGGAAAAGCTTTTACAAAAAATACTACTGAAAGTAAGACAGAATTATGCCTAAAGCAATTAGTGGAAATAATAAAAAACCCTGCCTTATCTGCAACAGACTCCCTAGCAGGTTTTGAGGCATTAAGAGATGTTTCTTCCCCAAAACACTCTAAAACACTGTCAACAGTAAACTTAGACAACTGCACAACTAAAACCTAAAAACCACTCTGGTTTGGATAGACACAATTACAGCACATTATAGCTCATTTAGCAACCTCCTTCACTAATATAGAAAGGATGCAAGGGAAAAAGAAACTACTGAAAAACATATATTGCTAAAGATCTACTAGAACTTCAATATTCTGAGATGAAAAGTAGCTGTCACGAGCAAATACCTAATGTGCAAACAAGAGCTTTAGGGAAATTATGCCAGATCTGAGTGGTGGAATGTTATACCCCCTGAGAGCTACTATGTCCATCAAAATGTGAAATGCTCTGTAGGACCTTCTTGTTTCTAGTAAATGAGGAAAAAAAGAATGTTTATGGGTTTTGACAGCCAAGTGCAGCAGTTTCCAGAAGCAACTCCTATAAAATACTATTTTCATGTTTGTTTGGTGGGGGATTTTTTTGCATTGTTTTGGGTTTTTTTTAAATTTTCTTTTTTAGCACATGGGGTGCTTTTCTAGCTGTGGGCAGACATCAGACACACTAACAATTCATGTAGTGTCATCTTTTATTCCAGATCAACATGCTACCTGCATTCTTGGGCAGACAACACTGCCTCGAAAACTGCTTTAAGGAGAGTCCAAGGCACAGCAGGAACTTACCTCTCTGTCACCTAAATTACAACCATACAAAACGTCATATTATCTGTACAACATGCCTTCTCAGGACTCAGAGTCTGTTTCTCCAAGCTCCCTGTGGCTTGCTGCCATTTACTAAGTGTTTCCTGGAAGAAACCAGGCAATTTGTGAGAGTCAAGGATTTGGGATTTTTTTTCCCCACCTCTAACTCAGACACAATTTCACTTCAGATTTGAAATGGATGCAGAGGTTGTACAGCTGAGAAAAGTAATGATGTGTTGAGGGAATAGTTAAATTGTATAGTTTGCCCTCTGCAATTACATTTTGGATACTAGCTTGCCATTAAGATAATTTTCTCTTAGCTAGTGTCTTCATTCACTTGTCTTTTCCTTCTGCTTTCACTTATCTGCTTTTCTGTCATTAGGCTTAGAGTGATTGACAGGTATTTTACTTTCTAAGAGAGGATTCGAATGTATTTTCAAATGTATTTGAATTAATCAGAGCTTACCAAGAGCTTACAAATCATTCAGCTACCTTTGAATGCCCACTCACAAACACAAATACAATACTCCATGTTCCCAATGCACAGGGGATGTGGAGCTCTTGAAATTATAAATTGGGAATTACACTCAGATGAAAGTTGCCTGCATAAATTGCCTAAGATAACATGAACTCTCCTTTATGTGTCTCTCTCTGAGTTAACAGGCCTAAAGTTCAGCTATAATATTGAAGAAAAGCAAACTAACCTGCAGCCCTGCATAGAAAGAGAATAAATCTTCTACCCAAGGAGATGGCCCAGTATGGCTGCACAGTCATGCACGGTGCCACCCAACTGGTCTGTCCTTTCCCTGTTCAAGAGCCTGGATAACAATATGTGAGAAGGAAACAAACTACTTAAAACTGAATGAGAATCAGCAACAGAAAAAGTACATTGCTTACCACTTCCCAAAGCAGCTGTCAAAGCCTTTCAGCCCTAACTAACAGCCAGGAGCTTAAAACCTTGTAGGGAAGACAAGAATTGACTGTAGTGAGGTTGACTTTTCATTACAAGAGTTGCTGTAAACTTGCAGTTGCTAGAAACAATCTCTGCCAGTTTCCCACTGTCCAGTTGCAGCTGGTGATGGTAAGAGAGGGCCCCATCTTCCTTATCAGTTGTCAAAACTGGTAGCTGTCTCCCATCTGCTAAATCCACAGGTGAGCTAATTAAATTAGCCAAGAACTGACTGATCCCTACAAGCAATTTCACAGAGAATCCTTTAGAGCTGAATTTCTTGACTTTGTTTCAAGTACTTTAGGCCTGTGAAAGCAGACACTTAAGTCCCATGCTGAATGTAGATTCCAATATTGGCAGAGGTAGGTGATTTCTGTCTTATCAGTGTACTTCATTCACACATCTCCAAGAGTTCTACAGCAATTTCTCAATCTGTCCAATATGACCAATGCCATTATTTTTATTACTTATGTGGCACCAATGCTTAGGGTTCTATTGGGATTTCGGTTTATACACACAGAGAGAAAAATGTCATTATTCAATGAGGTAAAATGGCCTGTTTCCTGGGAAAACATCGCAGGCCCAGCACATATTGCAGTGTCTCATGTCAGCCACACAAGTATTTATCAGCAGTTTGAACTGTTACTTGTGCAAGACATCCCTTTCTGATACAATTGGTGAGAGCTCACCCTTACAAGTTTCAGATAAGAGATCCTCAATACAATTTGTCAATTTTGATTTCAGACACGCTAAACTTAAACATTCATGAATTTCTCCTGAAGAAAACACTTTCTCTAGAAGAGGAAAACCAGGATAATTCAGCAGGAGAGCATTGTTCCTACACAAGCAGACTGCAACCCTAATTTTTAAAATATTTACCATCATCTGTATTCAAAGAATGACAAAGTTATATTTGAAGATTGAAAACCACTACACACCTTTTACCAGGAGCAGTAGGAACCACAAACTCCAGACTCCCTGAGACCATCAAATGCAAGTCTAAAAGCTGGCTTTGATCCGGCCTTTGTTTGTATCACACCTCTCCCTCTTATACAGATATGGGGAGATACACAGTGTTTCATTCATCCCCAAATGCCTTTTCAATCATAATTCAGGCTGCATTTGAAACCAGTTTTGTTAAAAGATTTTGTTTAGAAAAAGTGTGTGCTTGCATCTGACTCTTGAACACCATGGTCACGGTTTTGTCTACCTTTTATTTCCATGAGTATTTGACAGTACTCATAGGCAGCAGAAAGCAAATTTCCTTTCCCCTCTGCCAAAAGGATTTGAACTCCCTTTTAAGGAGCACAGCTCTTGTCACCACATCATGGGGACAAAAACTCAGTTCAAACTCCAATGTGCACAGAGATGCTGTGAGGGAAGCTCTCCTGTCGCTGTTTCGGACACACAAAGGACGAGGCAGGCACAGCAGAAGTCAAGGAACTTCAACTGCTTTATTCAAAATCTGACTCCAAGTATTTATACATCTGTACAAAGGTCAAGAGATTGGCTACAAGGGTCGCCACCTCTTTCACCTGGATGGTGAACATCACCATCAATCACAATTCTCCTCCCAGAGAATAACTATGTAAACTATCCAAAAATATGTAAACTATCTAGAGATATACACTATGTTTTGTTGAGCTGCGTGAGAAAGCACGACTGCTAAGTCCAAACATTTGCAAGCAAGAAAAAGCAAGGGCAACACTTTCCCTTCCCTCCTCTTCCCTCCCTTGCCAGAGCTTTGCCCTGAGATGAAGTGACTGTGATGAGATGCCCACCCAAGCCCACTGTAAGCAAGATACAGGCCAGGATGGCTGAGGTCACCTTAGGGAAAGCTGTTCCAAGTCTCCCCTGTGTTTCAGTTTGGAAACATACACAACAGGACATTCTGCCTTCCATGCTACAGAGACATTCAGAGCCAGTGTTTCCAACAAGTCAGCATGAAGGAACTTCTGCTTTTAAGAGTGAATTGGAACTAAGGTGCCCCAGCTTCCCTCAGGCAGGTGATAGGGCTGGTGCACCAGTGTGGAGACACAGGTCCCCACCAGGAGGTGGGATTCCCACATCCTGGCTCCTGCTTCAGCCAACTCCCTCACCACTGATTCTAAACAGAAAAATCTCAGCTGGGAAGACAAAGACACCTAATTCCAGAACCCCTCCTGGACAGCAGTTTTACCATTCTCTTCATCTTCCCAAATCAGTGAGAGAAATTAACTTCCTGAACCTGAAAACTATCCCAGTTTTATAGAATAGTGCCCTCTTTCTGTTCTGCAACTCTAACCCTTCATTTCCCTGAACAAAAATGTTTCATTTAATCTTACAGACAGCTTTTCATTTACCCTTTCTCCTCATCTCCTATTTTTCCACTTCACTGAGACAATGCAAAACATTTCATTTTCATTTGAGAGGCAGGCAGGTTTGAAGAGTTCAGCTTCAGTAGCTTAAGTGAGGCAGAGCACAGAGTGTACACTGACGTGGTTACGTGCTTTTAAGTGATCAATAAAATATTGATTGTTTAACTATCGTGCTTTGCCATCTCTACCTCTTCCATGTTCTAATGTCACATTGGGCTAAACTTAAATACTTCAGGTGACATCTCCTTGCTTCCTCCTAAGGAGCATTGTAAAATCAATTTTCTCCTTGATCCCCTGTTCTGAGATAAGAGAGAGATGTGACACAGAGCTCACCCTTGAGCAAACTGCTTCTCTTTCTCTTCCACTGGTAGTACTGGGACATTAGGCCTTAACCTCTAAGCATCACTGAAATGTGACATATTTTAGTTTCAGAGTTGTACTAGTATCCAGGAGAAGCCACCACCAATGCCATATCTCAGATTAGGAGTGCAGTGAAGCTCTGTAATCTCAGTTTAACTCCTCCTCACACTGCATCACAGGCTCTTTAGTTCCCCATGTGCATTTATGGTCTATATTTACATAGCATAATATCTTATTTTCAAAAGAAGAAAGACATCTTTCATGGAGCTTGTCATATTATGTTTTGTTACCCATTTTCTAGTCTCACCTTTCACATGAACTGATCCCAAGTGTAGGAATGTAAAACACCATCATCTTGATCAGAAATAAAGTCTGCGAGCAGCACGCTATAATCTCACTTTCCTGAAAACAGGAAGACCTGCAGCCATGGAGAGGTTGGAGAAGCTGCTGGAAGTCAGGTGGGTTTTCATGTTGCCACAGACCAACGGCAGGTGCTGCAACGTTCTGCTTTGTCACCATCAGGTTGTGAAGCCGTGCTTGAGGAGAGGAAGTAGAGGTTTTCCATGTCCCTCATACAACTTGGGGGACACAACCAAGGCCTTCAGCACTTGAGATCCAGTTGGGAACAGTTCCCAGTGCAAAGCATTACCTAAGAGTAGATATTTCAATGGTGCTGTAAACTTTTTTCTCTTTTGACAATGATTGTATTTGACTACAGTGTACAAATTTGTTTAGTTGCTCAGAATTAAGCAAACAAAGGCAAAAATCCTTCTCTTCCTGTCTCCATGAGAGCTCTTCTCTCCTTTCTGCTTTCTCTTGTGCCTTTGTAAGACATCTAGTCTGCAAGAATTACTAGTCCCAAAATTCACTTAAATTTGTCCTGGTGAAAAGATGTATGATCCTATACCACAGGCATAGGCTGAGACATTAAAAATATTTATCAAGAAAAGGAAACTATTTCCTTAGCAACTGAAGAATGCAGCAGACACTTCAGCAGCTAAGTACATGTAGAAATAATACCAGACTCCACAAAGAGTATTTCAATACAGTGGAAACAGTCATTTAATGGAAAATGCTATTTTGAGATCCAAAAAAGAAAGTGTTATCCAAAATAATGTTAGTCATGAATCTAAACTCAAGAAAAGACATCAGCAGATATGGCCAGTGTATCCCCCTGAATCTGAGTAAACAATGTTTAGATCAATCTGTTATGTGTGCACACCTGAAAAGACACAGCTAGACAAGCTAACAGAGAGCTCAGAGAAAATAAAAGTGTTTGCACAAACAGCAAACCATGACAAAGAATCTCTTCCTGATGTTTTCAACCAAGAGACTACAATCCTCAGAAACACTAAGCAGCCATCATTATATAACCAGCACCAGCAACTGAAAGCTGGATTTTGGCAACAGCTTCATCATCCCACAGAAATGAAAAGCGCTCTTAATTTTTCACATAATGACATTCTAATCAAATCAACTGCTTTTAAGACCATCTCCCTTACTGCATAATAACCCCATTTCTCATGGGGACTCATTCACCAGTCTGAATTTGCCACCTAACTTCTGTGCACCCACAACTCAAGAGCAGGTAGACCTGAGCCATCGTTGTGCCATTCTAATCACAGGCTGTCCAGGGGCTGGGAAGGACTAACAGATTTTAGAGAACTCAGAGTCTTGTCAAAGATACATCTCATCCTCCACCCCTGCTGTCATCTCAAATGCCCCTGAACTCTCCCAACATGCATCTTTATCACCAGTCTGCCCACGGAATAAATTTATATCAGGCTTGATCACACAGGGGCCTCACTGCAGAGATTTTGGCACCAGATTCATAAAAAGAAGCTACAGTGCTTTCAGGCTTCCAGCAGGTTTTTCAAAAGTCCAGAGGAAAAACCACTTTATCTCTGGATGAAACAGCACAGTTCCTACAACTCCTGGCATGGGGACTCCACATTGACCCTGCTGAACTGAGCCTACAGCACATGCACACACCTGAGCTACTCTGCACAAAGCAGGTTTGCATGTTTTTAATTTATCCCTTCCTCAACACTTGGAGCTACTATTATACACCAGGTAAAATCTAGGGAAACTCTAAAGATGTGACTCCCGACCTTCCCTTTGTGATTTTTATCCAATGCTGCACTTTCTAGCAACTACTTGACTGCAAAGGCACAGAAGGGGCAAAGAGATGGCACACTTATTACACTGGCACACTGGCAAATTTGCTTCATATTCAGATGGAAACCATTTGGCTCAGAAGCATCACTGCATAGTAAATCGGCTGTAATTTCCATTATTCTCATTGTACTATAGGGGCATCCAGCCCAAAATGCCTGTTTGGCTGAAGTGGATAGATCCACCAGGCAAATGCTGGATCCAGCTTTTGTTCTTCAGTGACAGAAGGCTCTAGAAAATGCTGTCAAGGAGGGCATGGCAATGCTGGCAGAGATCATTTAATCTCCCTAAACTCCAAAACCTGGTCACTTATGACTTGGATCTAATGCCAGCTCTCAGACAAGAGTCCTCCTGGCACGATGCCAGTGCTGGAGCATCTCTTGACATGCTGCACACTTTCATTATGTGGAAATTACGTGGAAAAGCTGTCCTCCAGCTCAGTGGTGGGTAATGAGCTGCCCCACTGTGCTCCTTGCCTGGCTGCCTGTCCCAATCCTCAGAGTAGAGCCCTCACGACCACCAGCCCCACAAGCAGGGGCTGACACATCAACATGTAGACTAAGTGTGGTGTCCTTGCTGCAGGGCAATGTGGAGAGGGGGAGGCAACATACTCAAGGCCTCTCACTGCCTCTAAAAAGTGTCTGAGAACAGTAAATACACTGCCTGCCTTTGCCCTCTCAAAGCCAGGTCTTGCACCACAGGAGGTCAAGAATTAAAATACTTGCCAATAGCCCTCTTCTCTCTCTCTCTGCTCCCCAAAGCTCAGGACCAGAACAGGCAGAGCACAAAAATATTTTTCCAGCACACAAATTGAATGCACAAGGCCCCTCTCTCACGCACTGACAGTAGGGAGTGCTGGAGATCACCAATACCACCGGCAGCTCATTTATCTCTAACACTGTGCCAGGTCTGAAATTTCTTAGAAGAGTTTGGGGGAAAAAAAAAAAAAAAAAAAAAGAGTTTTGAAAAATAAAATAATTAAAAATAAATATATTTGACCTCTCAAATCCTAGATGGCCCTTGGGAATATTTGTCAGAAATGTCCTATGCTGTTGAACACAGGCACTGGGAGGAGCAGGAGCTGTCTGCATGGGCATGATGCAGGGTGGTGGGAGGTCTGCAGGCTGATGTGCAGACCTTGGCAGCACATGAGCTCAGCTGCTAACAGGCATTCTTGTGCACACAGATGCAATAACTTCCCCAGCAGCCCCAAGCTATAAAGTATGGTTCAGTCGTGACATTGGACTAAATGAAAACACCCCTTGCACAAGTGGTGCTCAGGAATCTTTTCAATTTTAGTTGCAAATTCACTTTCCTCCTCCTGAAATAATCTGTTTTACCCAGTTAGAAAAAGCCCAATCTGGCTGCTATTAGATATTTTTCTAACAGTAGAGTTTGCCAGATCTGGCATTTGAAACAGATTTTATCTTTAATATTCCTTTTACATAGCATTTGCTGTTTCATACATGACTTCTTAGGAAATGTGGTTTATTAATAAAGAGGATTATTTCTAGAACATTAGTTTGCATTAAACCAGCTAAAATTCAAACTGCTGCTCTTCAAAATCACCATCCTCAGAACACTATAAATTGAAAAGCTGCTGCTGCAGTAAGTCATGCAGTTTTTTAGCATTTATCTTAAATATGACTATATCATCACCTGTTCTGCAACCCAGCTGCCCCAGCACACTGTCTGGAACTCATTTTCCTAAAATTAAGAGTCTCAACTGCATCTTCTGGTTTTTCTTGCTTTTTTCTTTTTTTTTTAATACATTTATGGCATCTGCATCCAACCCTCCAATCTTGCTCAGGTGCAGGGGTGATTAAATGAAGATCTTTTAAACTTTGTTATTAGAACTTCTCCCCTGTGAGATGCCCAGGTTTGCTGCCAAAGGGTGCAGAGCTGCCTGTGAACAGCTGGCTGCCTGCTGCTGCTCTAATGTGCAGACCCAGAAGGACTCAGCAGAAGCACAGGATGCTGCCATCACTCCCTGTTAGCTGAGTCAAATTACTTCACAGGACATATTGTAACTAATCAGCACACAAAAACCTCATCTTCACCCAGCTCAAGAGAAGAGGATTCCCCAGAGGGAAGGCAGAAATTTTTCTGTCTTAATAGAAGTTTGGCATATCATATTGCATTTGATTATCTTCTTAAATACATCATTTGCTGGATACATCTACCGTATCAGAGCTTCAAAGGAGCAGTCATCAGGCAGACCAGACGATTTAGGTAAAGAGGAGAATACTTTTAGCCTCTACCTTGGAGGCAGGGAGAATCTGGGCTCATCTCTGCATCACATCCAGCTCTGAAAACACTTGGCCCTTGTGCCTGCACTGGTTATTGAAACTGCATCTTGCCAAATGATCTCCAGCACTGGTGCTAAAGCCGTGAGTCACTCTCAATTGCCCGAGATTTTCCAAGGCATTTACATGCTTCAGTACAACATTCTGTTCTTGTTCTCAGAGAGGCTTCTTCTCATTCAAACCTGCTCAAGGACAAACCTACAGCTAGCAACTACTGACAGCAAAGCGGTGCTGAGACACCCCAAAATTTGTTGTTGCTGTTGGCTTTGCAGTTGGCTCTATTTTTCAGTTTTAGAGGCTGAGCACTACCCTGTTAGTGCTGCATCCAGGACTGGGCTGGGCTCACAACCCAAAATAGGAGGCAAGGCAAGGCAGAAGTGCAGGGGCTCTGCTGCCAGGTTCATGCAGCAATTCACTGACCAATCACCACATCTCAGATGTGAACCTCCACTCAACACCAATGAAGTGGGAGTATGGTAGTGAGGCTGCTCAATGTGGTGGCAAGGGTACCTCAGGAGACACAAAGAACCCTCCTGAACTGCATGAAAACATTTTGATGGCAGTGGTGACACCTGCCAAAGAGATGAAATCAAACTCCAAACAGACCACATTATCCTTTCTGTACACACAGACCATTAATTCTCCAAGCTGTAGTCTGGCATGATGATGCCATATCTATTTTATGGAAAGGCAAAAAAAGACAGAAGAAAATAAATTATTTCTTAAAGGCTGCCAGAGACATCTTTTTGCAGATCAGAGATGTAGACTAGTATCTCCCAAGTCTCACATTAATACACTACACAAAGGTTGTTCTTCCTCTTGTAGGCTTGGACTAAGTGATCAGAAGCTTTTTATGATACCAGGCACTGCAGAGGTCCTGCAGGACCTAAGTGCTGCATAATGTCTACAGACTGAGGCACTGACAGGGCGATCCAGCTATGCCTCGCTGGGCTTGTAGATAGCCACACACAGGAGGCAAACTCACAAGGCTTCTGGCTAACCAAAATGCCTCCTAACACAACCACAATTCACAGAGCAAATACCCAAGTGGAATACTGACCAGCCTATGTTCTCACTTTGACTGCAGGAACAAATCAGGCGACAAATTTCCAAATGCATCAAACACTGCACTGAGATGTGTTTTGCATGTAAGAGAACAAGGACTGGGATACTTCAGACTCCGTGTGGCTGATGGCAGCATCTCATCTATTTTTGGTTTTTGTTAATTTGCCCTAACCAAAGTCATGGGGGTCAGGAGTCAGGACAGAGCTGTGCTTACTGCTGGGAAGGTCAAGCACTCCCAGGCAGTGCAGGATGCAATGGGAACATTCACCACCTCTGACGAGGCCATTGCTCCAATGAGGTTGTTTAAATTCTGATGGTTATAAAAAGAGACTCAAAAACCTGAACAGGTGAGGGTGACAGTTCTACTTTCTCCTTTACGTTCTCAAAGCTGAGATAGGGTCTGAGCTCTGCTGCATGTCTTCCCTCTTCCCACACTTCACGGCCAGATTGAGCCCTAAATTTTGTGTCTAACTATAGCTGATGGCACCCTCTTAGCACTGGCAGTTTTAGGCAACAAACAGATGTCACTGTGCTTTCTAAAACATTGGGGGACATAGCTTTAAATTTTTAAATTTAATTTTTTAAAAGATTTTGTTGAAAATATCTCCAGTTTTTATTAGTATTACAAAACCAAGCTAGTAGAATAGAGACAAAGTTCAAAGTGTTTAACAGATAACAGATTCTGCTTCACAACACCCAGGAAATATGTGTCACAAACAAAAGGTTCAGAAAAATCACATCTCCTGGCCTCAGCTGAGGAACCATCCATACCATTTCATTTCCCAGCCACTTTCTATAAATTCTGTAAATATCTGGCAGTCAAAATGTCTCCTGCACTCTGTCATATAAAGGAAATGGTCCCAGAATCAACACAAAAATAACTGTCAGAAGGAAAAAAAAAACCCAAATCAACAAATAATTCAAGTACAGTAAGTGTCCAATTTTTACAGGAGTTTTCATACTGAGATGAATCACCATACTTAAACCCCTCCACAGAACAATTACAGCATATCTCTTAAATTTTTAGGTCTTCTCTCCCTATCTAAATAGATCCTTTTTAAAGATTAGATCTAGATTTAATTCCAGCTATTGTGTCTAGGTCTGTATTGTGCCTGGGTATGCTCCAGGAGCTCCAGCAGTCACTGTCCTCCTCACAGAATACTCCAAGACAAGAGCATGCAAAAGTTCCCACTGATGTAATGACAGTGAAGAGGAAGACAGAAGGCGTATGTGAAGCCCTTCATTCAAACTGGAAAACTAAGCACTGTCAAAAAAGCTTCCTATACACATAAGAATCAGCAAAAATCCCAGTAAAATGCATATTTTAGGATTCTATCAAAAATTTATAAGCAACAGCAGTTGAATTTTACCTTTTCTGCAGGGTTTTTTTGTTGTTGTTGTTGTGTTTTCTTGTTGTTGTTGGGGTTCTTTTTGGTTTTTTGGGTTGTTTTTTGGGGGTTTTTTTACTACTGATCTAGGCTGTGGAATAAGCCTTGGTCTCTCAAACACCTTTTGCCTGGGAATCTTAAGTAGATTCAACTTTGTAACAGCTTCTGAGGCAAGAAAACACTGCTTTTGCTGCCTGACTGGAGAGTAAAGAGAGTGAATAATCAGCCTAGCCTTTAAACTAGATGCCTGCAGTAGAAAGAAAAGCAATCCTTGTTTCCCCAGCAATACAGGATGTTCATTGTAAGAATAAATGTTCGAATTAGTCATATAAGCTTACAGAACAGTTACAGATACTGCATTGAATTACCAGTGCAGTAAATAAATTACTTTGACGTGTGTAACACAACAGGAATAAGAGGTCCCTACTTTTAGTTCAATGTGATGGGCTGCTTCCAGGCAAAAAGAAAGGTAGGTGCTAAAGCATCAAACTGCTACCATCGTGATAGATAAGTTAGTTTATCCAAGGACATTTATTTGACAATGTACTACTAGGCCTATCTACAGATAAAATAATTCACTTCAGGTGAATTATTAATAATTCACTTCAGGTAAATGCATTTCAATCCCACTATGATGTGCAGGTCCCATGAATTTCCATTACTGTAAAGAAGCTCGTATTGCGAGGTTAAGTTTTTCAAGTAGAAAATATTGCATCTATAAAGTATGTCATTTCAGAGATCATAGAATGGAATGGTTTGGTTTGGAAGGGGCCTTTAAAAGTCATTTAGTTCCAAAGCCCTTGCTGTGGGCAAGAACACCTTCAACTAGACAAGGTTACTTGGGAGTCCCATCCAACCTGAGATTGAAAATTCTGGAGATGGGGCACCAACAATTTCTCTGGGCAACCTGTTCCAGTGTCTCACCACCCTCACAGTGAAGAATTTCTTCCTAATGTCTAATCTAAACCTATATCTTTCAGTTTGAAGCTATTGCCTCTTGTCCTATAGCTAACTGCCTTTTAAAAAGTCCCTTTCCAGCTACTGGAAGGTACTCAAAGGTTTCTCCAGAGCCTTCTCTTCTCCAGGCTGAACAATCCCATCTGTCAGCCCATCTGCACAGGAAAGGTGCTCCAGCACTCTGATTATCTTTGTGGCCTCTCTGGACTCATTGTAACAGGCCCAAGTCCTTCCCATGCTGGAGGTCCCAGAGCAGCAAGCATTATCTTTCAATCACCAGAAGATGACACTTCAGTTACTTAGTGCTGGGGCATCCCAGCAATTTCAAAATCAAAACCCGTTTGATTTAAAAGCTTAAACAGCTAAATTCTCAATGGAGTTGAACACCCTCAACCTCCCCATTGCTGAGTGGCTACACAGAGTACTCATCACCAACTTTAAGCAGTTTCTCAGCCTCTGAAAATCCCCTAGGCATCTCTCCCTCACTCACACATGGAGGCAGGCTCAGAAACTCCACTGAGGTGAGGCTCAGGCAGACCTGCAGCGTCAAGAAACCTCAAGCTCTGGTTGCCTTTGACAACCCTCCTGTCTGCCTGACATTTCTAATGAAAGCCCTGCCCTCCAGCCCAGGACTCCTGGGCTCCTGAGCAGTGCTGAGTTCATCAGGTGCTATTTTTCACAGGGCTTTGCATGACCTGTCTACCAGCCAGCAGCATCCAAAGCCTGCACAGCCAACAGAACCATTTCCTCACGGACTTTGGGTGTTGCAGTAGCTTTATCCTTTCCAAAGATTAATGAATTCCCCTTTGCAGTGCCCTGTGACATTTTACTACCCTTTTACTCACAGAAGAAGGATTGCACGTCTGCTCCTAGTATGTACTCATGCTTTATAATTAAGCCAGATTGTTTCTGTAATATCACTACAAGGAGTTCATCCTTTAACTGAAATCAATATGGATCAAAGCAGGTTATGACTTCTATGCAAAAAACAAAAAGGGTTTGAGATAGTCTGTGAACAGCTGTATGGATTTTGTAGAGGCTGAAGGATGGCTTTGTTGAAAGCATGGAAAGTTGCACATTTTCAAGTAGTCGGAAAAGGATGGAAATTTCATCAGCTAGTGTCAGTGCAAGTGCACCTCTCAGGAATGCCAGAAACTAAGTAGGACTGGGGAAATGATTAAAGCATGCTGCAGTGAAACACTCATACAGACATCCCAACACATAACCCTATAAATATATATATATGTATGTATGTATGTATGTATGTACGTACGTATGTAAAAATTTAAGGAGAAACCATTGAACTATATTGTGATCTTCTAGTAAGATAGGTGTTCATCTTTTTTCTAGGCAGCTCTTCAGGAAGAGTCAGATATGAGGAAGAAACAGCAGTTGGAAGCAAGGGATTTCCTGAAAACAAAAATTCTATTTTCAAGAAATCTTTAAAACATCCAAAAGAAATATAACTGTAAGTGCATTGACCTTTTAATTTTTTTTTTGTAATGAGAAACAACACTTGAAAATAAAATAATTTAAAAAACATTCTCCAAAGGCCTTTGCATGCTAGGCCAGTATAAATTTTCCTTAAGTCTAAGGAAAACTGAGACTGAGCATAGCTATTACTCAAGAAAATGTGGCTTCCGAAATGTCTGGTTTACCAGTTTGGTACATTTACATTGAAGAATGTTAAAAGCCCTGTGCAATGGAACAGAAACATAAGAGGCATGAGTCAGCAATGGGACAGGATCATTTTTCTTTTGATTTAAAACAGCTTGAAGAAACTCTGAAACATAGAAGCATTCAGATGTAGGCAATTTGAGGAAGATTATAATTTTTTCAATCTATACAGTGGGGACTGACCTGACAGAATTAATGGGTGTTTTGCAAAAGCCCTGCAGTCATAGTAAGATGACTCATGCTACATTGTTCTTATACAGCATATGTGTATAGAAATCTGTATATCATATTTAAATGCTACAATATATTCACACTGTATGCAAGATTTCATGGGATCAGAGCAAGAAAGCTTTCCCACACCGAAAAAACATAATTTGAGTTTTGGTTTAATACAATTGATACCAAGCAAAGAACAGTCTGACATGCCCACACTGTGTAAAGACACCCTCACCCTGAAAAGAAGGAATTGTCAGCTTTCGAACAGGTTCCTGCTGTAACTCTGCACTATGGAGATGAGACATCTAATGGGGATTTCATTCAATGAGATGGCTAATGGGGATCTCATTCAAAACAGGCAGTGAGGCACTACTGAGCTCCAGCAAGGAGCTACTTCTACTGCTGATGACAGGATAGTGGAAGAATATCCTGGACAGATGATTTTTTGAGAAAAAACTGCCAGATTTTTTTTATCACATTATGTGGAAACACTGTACTCAGCTTGTTTCAGATGGTACAAAAAACCCAGAATTCTGAGACTGGCCACACAGAACCACAGGTTTCCTCAGTCTCCAGACTTGTTCTGCCACCAGTGGCATTCATAGAATCATACAATTGTAGAATAGAATTGTAGTTTGGGTTGGAAGTGGCCTTTAAAGCTCATTTAGTCTGACTCTCCTGCAATGAGTAGGGAAATCTTCAACTAGATCAAGGTGCTTAGAAACCTATCCAATCCGACCTTGAATTTTTCCAGGGATGGGGCACCTGCCATCTCTCTGGGAAACTTGTGCTAGTGCCTCACCACCCTCATTGTCAAAAATGTCTTCCTTATATCTAGTCTGATTCTACCTTCTTTTAGTTTAAAACTATTAACACATGTCCCACTGCTACAGGCCCTACTAAAAAAATCTGCCCCTGACCTCATAAACCCTTACTCATATTCTCTTATTCTTATTTTTAGGAAAACATTGTGGGAACATCTCTGTGAAGCATCACAGCATGATTGTGATGCTCCTAAAAGAAAATTGTAAGGTGGGCATGGAACAGAAGCCAAGCTTCTTAAGCCAGAGTGAAATTGAATGTCTGACAAAATGGCTGAAGCGAGGTACCTAATCTTCAACGTATCAAGATGGCAAATTGATTGTTTGGTGCATTAGAATTACATTTTCAGAAGTCTATTTAATCCCTTACAGATGTCATTGCTTTGTTTTGGTTTTCCTGCTAGACTGAAATCTCATCCATTTTTAATTACTTTGTCCAAAACAGATATCCATTTCTCCATTGGTTCAATCACCCTCTACAATGAAAATTCTAGAGGAGATCATTTTGCCCAGGCTTCACTTCCTTTATTGTGTGGGAAGGATGAGGATGCTGAAAAGGGACTTGTAAACCTGCTGTCAGCAAAGCAGGGTCTCCTCCAGTGACAATGCTGTGAGAGAAGCTACAGGCTGCCTTCCTGCATGGCCACTTGCATTAAGAAAACTACTCTGGACACAAAACTGTGAAGGACACAATGCTTCTACAGGTGGTATGAGGTCTGGGAGGTTGCCATGACACAGCCAGGACCACAGGTATGCTAAATTTCACCATGGGCCTTTCCTGCCCTTGAAATGTCCAGTTTAGGAGGGGCCAAGCCCCCAGTCACATCCTTCAGAGGTAGAAGTTCGGCATAGCTTCACTGAAGTTACTGGAATTGTCTAAAGAGGAAAGCAGTTACCCAATAACTGAAACCCCTGCTTTCAGTAGTAAGAATAAAACTATACTAAAATCTATCGCTGAAAAAAAAAGAATAATTTTGGAAGATATGCAACCCTTACCTCACTTCACAGCTTAGCACCATCATACTTCTCCTACCAAATTCTCTAGAAGAAGTTTCACAATATTTTTTTGATCACAAATATAAATGCTACAAAATATCTTTAAAGCTTTAGGTGAGGTAACTTCCACAGCAAGCTGGAATCGGGAGGCCAAGTGCTGCAAGCAGCTGCAGTTAGAGCCATGCTGGGGTTCTTAGGACGCCTGAGACACAGCACTTACAGGATTAAGCTCCCTACAAGCCATCAGCATGTCTGTTGAAGTGCTTTTAAAGGAAAAAAAAAGGTTTTGTTACAAATTGAAAGATTAAAAATTTTGAGTATCTGACAGCATCTTACAGCGATGTTCAAAAGTTGCCTCCATGCAGTTATTATTCTGCCTTTATTCACTGACCCACACCACTTCCTTACTGTGCTGGATTTTAAAGCCAATGAGAGAACAGCCTGTTCACATTCACATTTTGCTCAGTCTGAATCTTTAAATGTCTCTATTTTACCATTCAAGATAAATAAAAAAGTCCTACTGAATAGCAGTGCACAAATGAGTAATTCTGCTGCCTACTGGATTAATCTTTAATTTATCTTCCCCATTTGAGGGATGCTTTAAAGCATCAGTTGAGGATCAGACCTGCAGTGCCAACCTGCTACAAATTCAATACACAATGGTTCAGTGCAAGTATGCAGCCCAAGCCTGCATTTTTGAGAGATGTAACTCTAGGGAATGAGAAGTAGTCAGGAGTTCACCTAACCCATTACCATTCTGTCCTGCCTTTAAAATCCTATCAAACCTGGTGAGGAAGACAAGTGTGTGCACACAAGTGCTGTTCTGGGTCTCTCTTCTCATTCTAGAAAGCAGCTCTTTTGAGGTTTGTTGGTCCAAAGTGTAGATGCAGGTGTTCAAAATTGGATGGGTTTCCTTGGAGTTTCTAAAAGTGTAGACATGGAGGGGTTTTGTTTGGTTTTGGGGTTTTTTTTTTATTTTTGTTGAGGTTTGATATCTCTGGAAATCAGGTCCAAAACCAAAATACAGCACTAGAGAGGCATATGGATTTATTATGGGTGTATGGGTTCAGAATCCAAAAGACCATATTAAAACACTTCTCACAGATACATATTGGATTTCCTATGAAGCAGATAAAGTCTTATTCCACTACTATTCTGGTGACTCACAAGAATACAATGCCAATTTTCTTCATTTCAATGCTTTGGCATTTAAGCAGGTAGAAGGTACTGTTCAGGCTCAATAAACTGGGAAATACAGGTCTTATTGCTCATCCTTATGAGATGAGCAGAAAGGGTACAGATTTTAAACTTTTTTTATAAGTGCATTTGTTCAATTGCTGCTGAAAAAAACCCTCCCATGCTTAAACAAACAGATGTGTTTTTGCATGATTTGTCCTCAATTCACACATAAGATACAAGAAATGCTGTTGCAAAAAAACCCCAAAAAACACAACAAACAAAACCCACCCCCCCAAAAAAAAAACCCAACCAAAAACAGCTAGGACAAAGCAAAGTGAAGGGACATCACAATTGAAACAACAAGATTTTGCCTTGCATGCATGACCCTTGTGTAAAAATATTTCATTCGCTTCTGCACGATGCTACCCCATAAAAAGGTCAGATCTACTGTATTACCAAGCTATAAATAATTCAGAGTTATAAAGCTTCTTATCTGATGTTGAAAATGCAGAGGGCACACCAGAGTGCTTTTTGAACAAAGTCTTCATAAACTTTGCAGATCAGAGGATATTAAACTGCGCTGCCTTTGCCCCAGCCCCTAAGAGCAGTGCTCTATTCCCTCAGCCTGCAAGAGGGCAGGTCCCTGGCATCACCTAAACAAGGTCCCAGTGAAGATCCACTGCAAAGCAGCTCAGCCAGCCCAGCTCCTGGCTCACAGGCTGAGTGCACAGCCTAGCCTGGGCTCAAGAGACAAACTGTGATGGTTCTGCCTTCTTTTTTTTCCTTGCCAAGGACAGGATTCATACATGGGAAATGCAGGTTTCGAGTTCAGAATTGGATGCTTATTATTTCTTATTTATTTACAAACTCATGAGCCGTGAGCTCTAACTAGAAAAAAGGTAAAATGGAGTGCTTCTAACTCTTTCTAAGGTTATTTAAGTGATAATTACCTAATAACGAGGTGACACCTATATTATTTATACTTTTGACCCAATAAGACTACCCAAGGCCCGCAATGCAGACCTTTTTCACCTAATTATAGCAAACCACTCAAACCCATGAAGAAGAAGGAAGAAGAAGGTGAAGAAGGACTTAACATCTAAAATCTTCTATCTTGACTCACATGTATTACTATATACTAAAATCTTAAATCTAAGTTTTTCACCCTGTGAGGCCACACAATACTATTCAAACTACACACCCACAACCCCTGTGCCATCACTCAATCTTGGGAGCCTGTTGCAAGGCCACAAGTCAAATGTGGTGCTTGCTTGAGGGTCAGCACCTTCAGAAAGCCTGAAATTTTCAGCCTCCAGGGTTCAAACAAGAAACCTTGGATTTGCACGGGGCCTCTTTCACACCAGACTTGTGCCAACACAAAAGAAGAGCCCATGTTTTCCGCAATGAGTTTTTGTCTAAATGTTTGGGAAAGGAAGATTCATTTTCTACCACCACAGTGCAGACACAGGTATTTATCAGAAATCAAGCTAATATTAACTCCATATGTCCATACTTTAAACCCACACACTGCTGCACCTGAAACATGAATTCATTCTGCTGAGAGCTCCGATGCCACTATCCTTACATTGCAATTATCATGTAATATTGCCACTTGCTTTCACTAGTTCCCTTTGTAGAGAAATTTAAAAGAGTAGCATCAGAATTTTTGTTTTCACAACTATTTCAAATATTTTGGCAAATGGCTTTTCATTTTGTTGAAGTAGACCTGATGTTAAACATCAAAAGGCCAGCCATTTTAGTGTATTTCTCATCTTCTGAAAATTGCTAACAAGAATTTAATCTCTTTCTTTTTTTTCCTTACTTGTGACTTAGAAAATTCATTCTGATTCTGTATAAAACAAGGAATGAAGGCTTTGAAAATGACTGGACTTTATTAGCTAAATCAAAGCAAATTGCTTTTCTTTCTCGATGGTGCTTTAAAATATTTGCAATAAAGCAAAAATGACACCCTTAATCTTTTGTTTGAATGTTTGAACCATTTTTCCCCTTTATATATTTTCCCACTGTTTTTATGGATTAAAAAAATGCATCAGGATGAAACATCTGTTTGACCTTAAAGCATACAATCTGTCCATTGTCTCCTATGGAAAACAGAAATTATATTGATTTTCCAGGGTTTTTTTCCTTCTTTGCAATGAAAAATTGAAAATTACTTCAGCATGCTTAGACCTTAGCCTAGACATGGAAGGCCCAGCTGGCAATTCTGCAGGCCACATTGATTCATCAGGATTTTTTTCTACTTGTGCAACTATCTTTTCCCCAGAAGATACTGGGAACAGGTGCAGGGGATGACTGCTCAGCACTGACAGTTGACTGTGTCTGTTCCTACACCCCAAACTACAGCCACACATCCACCTTGGGGGCAGGAGTGGGGTTATGATGCACCTGAGATGCAGTGCAGCACCAAAGAACACATCAGTGGGAATACGGGGGAAGATGGAGGGGGAGCACAATCCTTCTCTAACAACTCCTTGGGATGGACCTGCAATACTTTTATCTGAATATGCCACTATCGTGACTGACTGTTTAAATATCTCCTGTGTGCTCTACAGGCATGCAAAAAGAAAAATCCTTGGTTTAAACAATGGTGTGCTGGCCTGTGCTATACAGCTACCACACGGACAGCCTGAACTGAACTGCCTCCTCACATCTTTGAGCCCATATGTAGAGAAATGAACTACCTGCCTACCTGACCAGGGGCAAAACATGAGGCAGTCCCTGCCTCCTACTCTGATGAACCACCCACCCAACACAACGGGGAAAAACCCCACTAGTCAGGTCAAGTAGCAAACGCAATGCTTCTGCTGGAAGCTGCAAATTACAATTTTCTCTGAACAAAATGGAGAAGTGATAATTTTTTTTGGATGGCAAATCCCTTCTAAGGTGCTGTGAGGAGCAGCACAGCTACCTACTGCAATTTATAGTAAGATGATGAACTGTGACCAAAGCCCATACTCCCCAGGTTAAATCACAGCTTCTACAGGATTTAATTCTACCAGAGACCTACCACAATCAATCACATTCTCATAGAATTACAACCCCAGAACACACAGCAGCAGAGCAGCATCTCAAATGGGAAGAGGAAAAGGAAGAAAGCCCACAAGCAGCAATTGTCATGGCTTTCATTTTCTCAGTATTATTCTTCCTTTTCACTTGTTTATCTTGTTCCAAAATTCTTATTTCTCATACAAAACAGGAAAGTGGGTCCCAAATGCATTATATAAGTGCCTCAATAATACAGTCTTAAAAATTTTAAATGAGTGCTTACAATAGTGCTTTCATTTTATTTTGGTGAGAGAAATAATTAATATTAATGCAGGGAACACAGTATCATTTTACATTCATTTTGTTAGCTGTTAAATTGCTGCACATTCCCCACTCACTCCTATTACTCATCGCTGTTTTCCTGCTCCCGTGGTAGCTGTAGGAGTGAACTCTTGGCTGCTGTCTGTCCACAGCACGTAGCTGTCTCTCAGTCAGCTTCAGAGTGTTAGCAGTCATGCTCTGATAAATCTGCCACAGCAGGAACAGGATTTGAACTTATATTACTTTAGCAGGATCAGAACTAAGCCTTGAATCCTCACATATGTTACACACACACAGACACACACACACACACATATGCCAGAAAACAAAATACCTTCAGTGCTCCCAGAGCCCTGTAGCACCTCAGCTTTGCAACATTTGTTATTAAGACTCTTAAGGCAATTCCATGGACAGGAGTCCTGTGTTGTGTGAGGAGCAGGGATGGACATGGAGCTCAAATGAGTGGGACAAAGGAGTCCCACGGCAGAGCCAGGGACAGTGTGTCTGCCCGGGGAAGGCACAGCACAGGATGCTGAACATGGGGCATGCTGCCAACAGCCTGACCTGTCTCCTCAGCTGCTGCCGCACACCAGAGACTGGCTGAAACAAAGGTGATTGCAATGCCTGGCAAGCAGCTAAAAAGAATCAACCCCTGTGAGGAGTTCTGTGGGTGGCAGCTGTGGCTACCAGCACAGACTGGGTGCTGGGCTGCATGAAGGTCTGAGGTTTTCCAGGAGGCTTTCTCCTCACAGTCGCTGTGCTGAATGCCTGCTCTGGCAGCCCTGGCCAAGCCTCCTTCCAGCTGCATGGGAGAGAAGCACAAAGGGACACATCCTGCATCAAATCCCTTGTGTGTATATACACCCCTAACCCATGATTTGGGGAACAGGAAAAGCTTCCTGTGCTCATCATAGCTCACATGTTAATTTGTTTTGCCTTAGAGAGTCAATAATCTCACTTATCCAGCTGCAAAGACATGGCCCCTTCCACACACTATAGAAATGGTGTTAGAGCAACCTATGTTCTTGAGATCATACAGCACAGGACAAAATTTGCCTTGAGGACCTCTATTCAAGCTTCCTGTCATCAGTCTCCAAAGACAACTGTGCCTTCATGTCAGAAGAGAAAACTGGGACTCCCAGGTGGGGCAGAACTGCAGTTACAATGCAAAATCACAAGTGACTGGCTGTACCTACAGGTCTCTCTTACTCCACAAAAGCAGAGTTATACAGAGATAAATTATGCCAGCAATATATAAAATGAAAAAGTCTATTTTGTGCAAAACACACAGCAACACAAAGATGTAATGGGCACATGTACTGCTTTGTTTTCAAAGGAAATCTAATTTTTTGACATATTAAAGTACTTCAGAAGACAAAAGTAAATCCTGTCACCTCTAATCAGATGCAGATGCAACTACAGAATGAGCAATGACACCAATGAATATAAAATCTAGACCAGTTAACTGCTTAGCTGAGTGGACAGTCCACTTGAACATTTGGTAGTCATACTCTTTTTTCAAACCTAGCTGGTAACAGGCACATAGGCACACAACAAGATACTGGAGAGAGACTTCTCTTGGCCTTAAATGCCTGGCTAAGCTAGTCAGTTAATAATAGTTGTGCAGTGACTTGTGAAACTCAAAATATCCGAACAGTTAAACTTTGCTGCAACGTTATGGTATTGGGAATTTACTGTTTCCTCACTATAAGAGGAAAAGTATTAATAATGTATTTTCTAAATAAAAATGGAATGAACAGATGGAAGTAGTCATTGCAACCACTACTTAACATTTTGCCTTAATTCGTCTTGGTCTTAAACCCCTCATATATAAGAAAAGAGGGAATGCTCTTAGATGACACACCCCAGGCACACAGGTGGCATGGGGGCACGTGCTCTCCCATAGGCAGGGCCTGACCTCTGTTTTCTCTATTAAACCCTAAAACTGCCATGCAACTAAACCAGATATAAGCAGCAAAAGCCTGATGATCCACTTGCAGTTACATTTTGCATACTAAAGGAATTATTAAAGAAAAATAAACAGTGGGAAAGGGGCAGTTTTAGAGTAGGGCAAATGAAACTTTTAAGGTGTCCCTTCCCCCAAGAAAAGCTATTTCTGGCTTTGCTTTAAAACTGGCTGAAAGATGTCAGACATGCAAATTCCCTCCCCCAGCACCAGCTCCAAGAGGAGCAGAGCTGCAGCAAAAAGAGGAGCAGAGACCAAAGCTGAGCATCTGCTGTGTTAAGTGGGAGCTCTGCAGCCTCCACAGCTCTCCTTGCTCCTTCCAACCCCCTCTGCCCTGCACCACCCGCCTTTCCTGTGAGCCACTGCTGTAAAACATGGGGTCTCATCCTTTATTTCTCCTTCCAGTCCTGCAGCAGCTTTCTTGGAGCAGAGTTGACTCCTCTGCTGAAAGGTGTGCTGCTCTTCTGAATTAGGAGCACCCATCTCCCACATGGTTGTCAGAAGCCTGAAATATACCACACACACTTCTCAGTAAGAAAACACTGAGCACTTGGCTATCGCTGCTACAACAGAAACTGCTACTGGATTGGGGATCAATTTTGGGAAACCTCAAAGGGTCAGCAGAAAAAGGGCAAGCAGAAAAGAGAAGCCCATCTCAATCTCATTTGTAAAGCCCTGGGCTGAGTATTGCTGTATTTGCTCTGTTCTTCTGGGACGTGTGTGTGTGAAAGGATAAGTCTATGACATATACATACTTTTTTTCAGAAGGCATCTTTTCAGGGAAAATGCTCACTGAGCTCCAAGTTAAGAAACTGTGACTTCCATCACTGTCCCAAAAAACATTCATTAAAATGTTTGTGTGGTTTGTCATGTCAGCCACTGGCTAAATATCCCCTCCCACCTCTTCAGAAAGCAGGAAACCCTCATTCTGTTTCTGAGGAAAGCAGCATCAATGTTTGAATTCAACAACAGCAAACAACACTCAGTCCTGTAGAAAAGCAGAGACAAATGCCACGTGCCACCTGTGTAAGCATGCAACATCTATCTAACCATGAGGCAACACATTTCCTTCAGTGTGCCCCCTCAAAAAACCCAAAACATGTCCTTGTTTCCAGCAAACCATTCTGCAGGCTCTGGTGAGATGATTCCCAGCCTTCCCTCAGAACATGCAAGCTTTTTTCAGCTCAGTGACAGGGTTTTAGAGCATGAAAAGGCTTTAGACACTGCTTTTGTACAACAGAAAGGACCATTAGTGTCTTTCTCCACATGCTGGCTTCTCAAATATATGCTACAGAGATGTTCTCAACAACTATAAACTGATGTATTTCACTTCAAACAAGAAATGAAAAATTCTGATGAAAAATTGTTTCTGCTTCTCACAGGAGGCATTTTCAGAACCATTGCACTAGTATGGCACAGCTGCCCACAGTGAGCTTGCAACAGAAGGGCAAAACAACAGGAAAGACGATGTTAGTGGAAAAAACCCACAGTAGATAACCTTCCACAACAGGCAATATACATTTGTATTAGAAGTTGTAGCTATAGTGCAGACCTCAAGGAAGACAAGAACTAACCTGGCTGGAGAAAACTGAGTACCTCTATCTGCAAGGTCTAGAGGAAACATCCACTGACACATACCTCAGCACAGAGTCAGTACCTGCCACTGAGATTTCATTCAAATAATTTGATAAATAACTGTATATACGTCACTTCTGTTGCATTAGTCAAGCTGACAGCTATTGATTATAATATATAAATAGGATAGATAACAACAGGATTAGTTCAGTTTCATCTAACTCAGCACTGTTAATATCTTTTCATAAAAATGCACTCAGGAGCCTGCCTTGCAATCATCCAGGCATAACTTTGTTATCGTGAACTAATTATTATAGACAGTTTGCAATGGCTACACATTCCTGTCTCTAGTAAACAGATTAAATCACTGAAAGATGTCTACAGCAATAATCATGCAAGACTGTTACGGTGAAAACTCCATTTGCTAATCTTTTTCCCTAATGCTCTGAATATCAAAAGCAACTGATTCACTGGTGAGGCTGCCTCTAGGACTACCAGTGAATGCTCTAGGAATGTCACAGGGGGAAATGCTGACATCTTTCGTGGATGAATGGGAGAAATACAGCCTCAATTTCGCAATTTTTACCTCACCATGATAAAACAGTATCTCAGTGCTACAAGACACACCAAGTTAAAGAAAGTTCATTGTCTACTGCTACACACATGATCAAGAAACACAAATATAATCACAAAACACAAACGGGACAAAAGAGAGTGAACAGCCCACAGTAATGCAGGAACACCACTGCCAGTGACCTGTCTATCAATGTGCCACAATGTAAATGAAAAACCCCATCTACTGATGGTAATTTTCTACCTGGGCCTCACCACTCTCCTATAAATTCTTTCCTGGAATTTACTGGAGTTGATAACTACCCAAGAGGCAGAAAGCAGGCACACCACCCATACAAACCTTCTCCAAAGCAATTCTTTGCTTCTGGTGTTTTGGCAGCTTCAACTGAGTGACAATAAATCACAGTTGTTGGCTGAGTCAAGTGTTGCTTTAAATGCCATTGTCTGTAAAAACTCATACCAATTTACTGGTGCTATGCTCTGATGAATGGAAGACAGCAGTGTTGAAATCCATTTTAGAGTGACACCTTTACTGTCAGTATTTTGTAAACAATGTAGAGGCTGATCTGGGTATCAAAGAGAAGCATGTAAATATTTTGTTCCAGCATTTGTTGATGGCATTTTATAGATAAATAAGTAAATTATATGAATTTTTATATATGGACATAGAAATTAAAGGTCTTGGTTGATTTTGTTCAATCCCTTTGTTCTTGGAAGTAAAATTCAGTCTTGTAGAAACCTCACAGTATTGTGAGCATTTAATTGGAAATGGTTATTTTCCATTTGCTTTGATTATCTCCCACAGAAATTTGTTTTTCTCCTGGTAACAAAATAAACTCAGAGCAAAGTTCTAGACATTAATGACACATAACTGCAGAGCCTGAATTACGGATTTTTCCAATATTCAAAAAGAAAAAAACAGAAGTGGGTTGTGTACACAATGAGCAGCTTTTTACCTTGGTATTAACCTGAGGCTCGAAACCAGACTGGCTCAATAATCCAAGAGTTTCCTAGAGCCACTTTTATGAAGAGGACAAAAAAAATGAACACAATCGAGACCAATGGAACTTGGTTTTATCACTCAATTGTCTAGAAATTACCAGATACATTCACACTACTTTTGGAAAACCATTATCATTAACAACCATATCGATTCCCACTTACAAAGAAGTCTTTGAAAAAGATAATTGCCCAGTCTGACTAGACAATTTGCTTTTAACCACACAGAAATATGTGGCATTGCAAACCCCCCACACAACAGCATGTTCTCTACCTTTGCTGCGAGTGAAGATGCAGTAAAGAAGCACTCTGTCCTTTTGTGATCTCTGGTATAATTTCTGTGAAGGCACTGCTTTCTCCTTTACTGCCTTTCCAGTGGGACTTAACACAGGCTTAGAAGAACAGCATGTGGTATTTGTCTGCTCAAGCTTTGTGTCAACAAACTACAGCCATCAAGTGTCTCTATCTTAAACTGACAACGAACTCTTGCTTTGGGATATACATTTCCCCTAAAAAGGGGGCTGGAGGAAACTCTTTGTGTCACTTGAGTCCTGCTCAGATTTCATCAAAAGCTTGGAACAAACTATGGTTCTGCCAAGAGTCAGATTGCATGGTGGAGCAGACACCCAGAGAGGAGTGTAGCTGGTCAGGGGTGCTGAGCTCCCACACACAAAAAGGCAGAATCTGTTGCTAATTTTGATCTTGTTGCTGGTCTTGTGCCTACTGCCTATTCTTCAGATCAGTCTGTTCTGAACCACTTGAGGGAGGAAGAACAGCTATCAGGCCAACACTTGACCCCACCTACACGAAATCAGCAGACAGTATATGTTCTTCCCAAAGCAAGTTTAAAAGAAATTACAGATCTCCTTGTGACTGTCTCTTTCCTGGAAATAAAACTTCTGAGCTATAAATGTAAAAGCATGGACCAGTAACAGTGTCAACATCTTCAACAAGGATAATTTGCCAGCAAATCCTAGACTCTAATTTGAGAAGGAAATAACGTATTTAAATTACACTGCAGGTTCAACAGTTCATAACAGATTTCTCTCAATTTCTATGAGAAAAAGCTTTTCTCTTAGTTCTTTTATAATCCTTATTTGCCTTTTAACTAGTTTTCCTGCAGGCATATACTATAAAGCCATAAAAGTGGATTTTTATACTGCCATATCTTAAAAGCTGTGTGTCTGCAGCTACCTTAATGTTATTCTTTATTGAAGTCAGCACCATCAAATTTATCCTTTCATCATTCGTAACCCTCATATAGCTGATATAACTGCACGAAGATCCAAACACATTTATTATAATGCATCTACATTTAAAGCATTTATTTTGCTTGACTGGTGACAGTACTACACAGTAATAGAAAACATTTTTGATTAGCTGAAATAAAGCACCCTTCTGGCAAATGAAGTCTTGATGAGGGTGTCATTTTCTATCATTGACTGAATTTGTTGAAGTTCTCAATATTTAAAGTTGCTTAGACTGGTTGTTCATTTGGGTTGAAATTTTATTTTTTTTACCTATTTGTATTACAGTTTATAAATTACTTTGATCCTCAATGGAACATCTAGAATGAGGAAACAAAAATATTTTGGTTGTTGTAGATTCAAAGGTTTACAGTGTCTGCTTCTGCATGCAGTATGGAGCCTGAAAGATCTTACCCATTAGAGTTTCTAGGATTACATTTTTTACTATTTTAAACCAAGATCTTGGTTTCTGCTCTTCCTCTGTATAACATTTCCTACTCATCCTCCTATCCATTAGAGCCACTCAAAACTTATAGCTACTGCCCACACCATCATGTGGGTTGATCCTCTCTGGCGATGTGACACAAACCACACATTCTTCCCTTCTTCTCTTCTCCAGGCTAAACATCCCGAGCTCCCTCAGGTGCTTCTCATAGGACTTACTCTCCAGACCCTTCACCAGCTTTCCTCAAGACTACACAGGGAATCAATAAAAAATCCAAAAACCTAATTGCCTAAACAATACTATAAAGGTTCCTTTTTTGTTCAAAATGCAATTTCAGCTAAATACACCCTAAATATGTTGGGCTTTACCCTCTTATAACAACTCAGCACTGAGATTTGCATTGTTACCAGCATCCTTTATACTACTTCCTTATTGTGCACTGGAACAGACTGTCCAGGGAAGTTGTGGGGTCTCCCTCATTGGGGATATTCAGGAATCTTCTGGCTGCATTTCCCTGTAATGTGCTCTAGGATGACCCTGCTCATGACCCCGCAGGTCAGTTGGAACAGGAATGCACTTTTCCCCTTCCCTCAGAGGAAAAGGAACATTTCAAACACAAAGCAGCAGAGAACTTCCAAGACGTCCCTGAAAAACTCATGGCCTCTCCCCAGTTCTGTTCATCTTTTATATTCTTCCTGGCAAATACCATCAGTGAGTCCAAAGAAGAAGGATCACGTGCTTGGGGGGCTGCAGGTGCATGGTCCTCAACTGAGGTTCCTTGGCAGTGGCCCACCTTAGGGAACAATGGAAGGAAAGATGACATTTATGATCACGGCGTATTTCCGTTTCCCTTGACCATTATCCATCTTTACTTGATCCTGAATGCTGTTCTAAACATCAGCTCCTTGTTGCATTAAATGCCTCTGCATTCCCAGCACTAGCAAGCTCCTGCACTGAAAGTACAGGTTCTGTAAGCTGAGTGGAAGCAAAGAGCAGATTTGGTGTGCAGGGATGGAGGAGGGAATAGGGAGAGGTGTTCCCTAACAAACAGTTCTGTGCTTTTCTATCTATAACGTGACAGCCATGCTTTGGGGAGCACTAACAAGATCACTGCTAAAAATGGATTAGGAACAATATCACTCTTCTTTGCTGGGTCATATTTTAAATATGCCAAATAAAAGTCAATTCATTTTGTAATCAATGGAGAGTTAAATCACAAAATATCTTTTTATCACTTCTTCATTGGGGATACTTCTGCATTGACAAAACATTAAAGTATGCGCTCAAAGTTAGCAGACAAAACCTACCACTTTTAATGAATGTTGTGCTAAGATTGATTTTTAGCAGGGCATAATCACCAAGAGAAAGACACTGTTACTGGGAGCCACAGTATAAAGCTGAGATTCCTTTAACATCGACTTTTCCAGTCATGGATAAGTGACAAAGAATCATTTAGACCCTTAAATACTGGCTTTTAAGATCTGAACTGCAGTAATTTTGTTCTCTGGAACATATTTGAATCCCAGGTCCATAAAGCCACATTTAAAATTACCTAGCAGCACAACTTTTCCATAGAATCATAAAATCATGGAATGGTTGGGGTTGGAAAGGACTTTTGAGATCATCCAGTTCCAATCTCCCTGCCACAGACAGGGACACCTTCCACTAGACCAGGCTGCTCCAAGCCCCATCCAACTTGGCCTTGAACACTTCCAGGGATGGGACATCCACAACTTCTCTGGTTCAGTGCCTCACCACCCTCACAGCAAAGATTTTTTTTACATAAAATCTAATCCAAACCTATTAAGTCTTGTTCTCAAGATGAGATAGAAAAAATTCCCACTTTGCAATACTACAGCCTTAGCAACAAAGCTAATCTTTACTAAGGTGTTATTTTTACTGTTTGAAATCCATTAATACCACAATTTTAAAACAAGATACCCTATTTTTGCACTTTAATATGCTGCTTTAAAGAATTTATGAGGTCATTATCAAATAAGAATCTAGCCCAGGCTACAGAATAGACTTGAAAAGCAAAATGTCCCAGACTCAAGACATAGTAATATAACTTCCTATTCTGTAAGAGAAAGATTTCACTTATTTAATTGTCTTAAATGAAAACACACAAAAAAATCCCTTAGCTTATTCTGTTGTGGTAAGCAATCACATTAGAGGTAGACAGTGTTCCCCTCCCACTCTATTTTCAATGTCCAGGCCAGACAGTCCATGGGCAAGAGGCAGATTTAGCACAGGGGGTGATTCCAGTGACTCACAGACACCTCACTGCAGTATAATCATGCAGAAGAAGATGAAGAGGCTTCCACACAAATTGCTTATTTGTGGAAGCAATTTCAACTAAGAGCAGAATAAGAAAGTTGGTGATACATTTATGGAATTATTCAGGGGTGATGGATGCAAAAACACAGGCAGGACATTTGCAGCCTAAGTCACTCAACGTGGTGTCTCAAGACTGACAAAAACAAGGAATGAGACATAAACAGAAGAAAGCAATTCTGGAATAAACACTAAAAGTGGAGGGACTATAGACATAAGCCAAAGACTGTTGCACAAGTGTGTGTGTAAATGTTTGGACACTCAGACCTGTCTGTGTAATAACAGCAAGATTTGAGAGGGAAAAGGAAAGAGGAGAGAAGAAGGGAAATGCCAGACATAGTTTTTGGTCCCTTCTGGCTCTGCCAGTGCCTCTGGAAATACTGTGGGCTGGGAAATACTGTGAAACACAGAACTGACTCAGCAGGTTTCAGACTTTGCACCTCAAGCATAAATACCCTCACGCAGGCACGATCCTAAGCACCCATGTGATTCCTGCAGCAACAGGGAATAAAGAGAGCTATAAAACAATCCTTGCCAGCAGGACAGGGAACACAGGCTTGGAAGGCAATGACACCTCCTCCAAGTCCAACCATGTGCTGTCACAGACAACTGCAACCTCTCCATTGGCTTCTCAAGTTCTGTCTTTGACCTAATTTGACTTTCACTCGTATTTAAAAGCCAGTTTTAACATCTCATTCTTTCCATAATAAGAAACCTGATTTTGAATTCCATCTAAATTTATCTATGATCAATGTAGATCTATTCGGCATGAGCCTCAGTCTTTTTTTAGTAAGTAGTGGTCATTAAGTCCCATTTTATTTCCTCTTGGAATTCACCACTATAATATTTCATATCAAAAGTAAGACTATACCATTCTCTGCTTTCAAATTAGAGAAAACATATTGCCAGAAAATTATTTGACCACCAATTCTAAAAGAGTTGGAAGAACAGCATGTCTTAAGAGTCCAGCACATGAAAAACAATGATTAATGACGGATGCCATATTGATCTTGTTGTGGCCCATGAAGCATTCGTTGTGGCCAGGAAAATGTTTTCAAAAAGCCAAATCTGGCAGCACAGGCAGCCTTCCAGCTGGCTGCGAGGTTGCTCTGTACCTGTTAAGAAACAGTACCCTGTTTCCTATTATTTGGAAATTGTTGGGAATTCTCCATAGTTTCTCCAGGTAGCTTTTGGTGGGTTTTTTTTCTTCTGCTTATTAATTATAAAGGAAGAATCATAGTCCTAGAACCAGCTTGTCACAATATGTTTGTTTGGTAGTCAAGTAAATACAGTAGGTGGAATTAATTTTAAAAAAAAGTTTAGGGCCTTTTACTGAATATTAATATATCAGTAAGTGGAATTTCTACTTTGTGCTGTAATCAGATGCCTACAAAAGTTAACTGCACATGCACAAATATATATATATTTACATACATAAAATACATAAAACCTACTTCTTCTATTTGAGTGTATGCCTTCATCTTTAGAACATAACAACAAAATAAGTTTCTGTGAAAACCTTCTCATATCCAAAATTTTTAATGGAAGTCCTATGTCTTGTGGCTACATTCTTTTTCCTGCTCTTTATTTTATAGAAAAGTAGCTATTTTATAAATATTACAGCAGACAAATATATTTTTTCACTATTATTTTAGTGCTTTTAAATTAAAACCAATTTAAATAAAAATAAATTTGATTATTTCAAATATACTGGTTACATACAAAACAAAGTATCAATAGAAGAATTTGAAAAGTATTCTAAGATGGGTATAAAATAACCTTGCTGGTTTTTCCCTCTTCAAAACAGGGAGGAGACTATGTTATCAACACTACTATTGCTAATCATGCAAATGGGTTTGGAATTCACAAGATTAGGAACCAAAAATACTCTGCTTTTTAGGTTTTGTATTGCACATTTCCAAGTATTTATAACTGTGGGATTCCTAAATGTATGAGTTGTGTTCCTTGCATAGATGCTTGTATCCAGGAATTGTGCCATCAGGGGAAGAAACACCAAATGGAGCCTTTTCATGAAATTACAGGAGCTGGCAAGCGCTGAGACTCTTGCTATTTTATTGTGAATCTTAAAATATAAAGTGGGGGTTTTGTAATAACCTAGTTCTCAGAACCAAATGGTATCTTCAAATTAAAGTAGTTTCAATAAGCAAAAAGAACGAACTTGCTGTTGGTCTGTAGCAGGAGGTTGGCTGGCACTCCGAAGTGTTACTTTAAATACGTGGTAAAAAAATTCTTCACCATAGTGTGAGATGAGATTTCTGGCACATCCTGACCCCTTCATCTCATACCATCTGCTCTACCTCTCCTCTCTTCCGAAGGCAGCTCTATCCCCACCTTCAACCTCAGTGAGGCAGAAGAGGTTTGTGCAGCTGAACATTGGGCCAGGGCACTTTTTTCTTCTCCAACTCTTCCATCATCAGTATGACTTGTTTTCCTAACACTATAGTAAAGGAAGCAAACCAATCAAATACAAGCCATTCATCACCTGGACAGAAAGAGTGCTGAAAATTAAGGGGAAAAATAAAGAATACATGGGGGTTTTTTTTAACAGAGGCAAAAAATAAGAGTCCATCAGAAAACAGTCCATCAGAAACCATTGAGAATTTTTACAGCTTCAGAATCTGAAAAATTCAAAGCAACCAAAGGGCAAAAAGGAAATAGTTTGGAGAGTATGTAGATTCATTATGCCTCATTTAAGCTACTAATGCAGCCTCAGGTGGGTTTAGGAATGGGAAGTGCACCTCAGAGTTAAAGTCTGTTCAGAGCAAAATGCAGTTCTGCATTAGGATTAGATTCCATGCAGCATTCCCATCTCAGCAGAACCTGGAGGCAAAACAGTGGCAGGCAACAGAAGCAAATGGAGAAGGAAGAGCAGTAAATGAAGAAGAGTTTTATGCCATGCTGCAGGAGTGCTGCTGTCAGTCTCTGCCTCACCATTTATTTGGCAGATCTCAACTAGGAACAGACTCTTCTACAATTCCAAGTATGTTTTACCTTTCCTTCAAATTAGAATTTTAAAGTCCATTCTAAAAAGCAAACAATTTATACTGTAATATTTCCATTTTATTCTCTCTACTTTCGGACGTTCTCAGTACTGAGGCTTTTAAAGCACTACCAGAGACATTACAATGATATAAGGAAAATCATGGGGTTTACTGTAGAAAAGTGAAGTCAATTAAGCACCTGAAAAATTACCTGAATGCTGAAATATTGAACTGCAAAATGAAGGGAACCAGAGTAAAAAGTAGGTTGCTTTTGAATACCATGATGAGGTACATTTGGAAAATCAACAAATTATTAACATCAATGACTTATTTCCAGAGGAATTACTCAGACCAGTTGCTTATCCCCATTCCCAATGACTAATCAGTATCTAACTTATCTAGAGGGCACCATGGAGAATCTTATTTAGAAGAGAGATGCGCAAGGAGGGAAGAAGGGCTGGGAATGGAGGAGCCAGTACTGGAATTGCTGTCACTGTGAGAGAAGGAGGCAGAACAGGGTCAGGCCAAGAGAGCAATGAAGGGTCACCAGCCCTGGGTATGAAGCCTGGAGCATCAATCTGAAAAGGCATCAATCTGAATAAAGATTGTATTCCAATGGTGCTGTGGGGGAAACAGTAAAGTACTTCTCAGCCAAAGTTGTACAACCAGCTCTCCTGTCACTTGTGGTTGTACAGCAAAGTGTTAACAAGCCTGTACTCCACACAGCTCTCTGTGGCCTGGGACCTGATCGTTTCCATCACAAAAACTAATTTACTCAGACTATTCTCCGAAAAGGCTTGAAGCAGCTTGTTCCCTTCATCTCACCCCTGCCCTGTGTTCAGCAGCTCCCCAGAGCTCCTGGTTTAACAACAGCAAGAAATAGTCCAGGTCACTGCTCATTTTGTACCATTTCTCTCAGTATTGTTGGCAAAATAACGCTGATGATAATATTACTGATTGCAACCAAAGGCGATGAATTCGTTACAGATTTCATTTCATAAATAACTGTTTTGCTCTTACATTCTTAGATGCTTTCAGAAGCAATAAATCAATTAATAAACACAGCAAGTGTCTTCTTTTTCAGTGTTGACAAGGTACAAATTTTGTTAATTGTAAATGTCAAAGTCTGTCATTAAACTAGTAGGCATGCTCTGCATAATAAATACTGAAAAATCGTCCTTAATTCTAATTTAATTTCTGCACTACAACACTGCATTTACATTTGGGGAAAAAAAAAAAAAAAAAGGAGAGAAGTTGAAAATTATGCCTGTTGTGACTAGTTATCCTGAAAGAAATGAGAGGGGAAAAAAGCAACTTGTTATCAGATTGTTTAAATTTAATTATCTATGTCCTAATAATTCTATTTTTCTGAACAAAACTTTGTTTCTCTCTGGAATGTTCTGATTGGAAATCACAGAACATATAAATTGGCCATAAAATTGTAAACAAATTAGAAAAAATTGGTAAGAACAGCAACAAACAGGCAATTTAAGTAGAATGACTGCATAACTATGAAGCAACTGTGTGCTTTATTCTGTCTGGAAATGTTGATTTGCAAACACTGGGGCAAGTAAGATGGTCCTAGAAGGACATTTGTGTCTCACAACAAAATGGATATTTACACTGTAGCAACATAAAATATTTTTTCTTTGGTATCAGAGTTAGAAAAACTGTAACCTAAGCACTAGAAACTGGAGGGAAAATAAGCAGACTTTGCCTTTTGAAATGTAAGCCCAGAAGACTCGAATAAGGCCATGCTGGGAGGAAAGTGCAAAACGGCACCATCATATTATACCAAAATAATCTCATTTGAGTGCTTTGTTTCATACATCTGTTTCCAGATATGTTTCAGAAAGTATTTTTTTATTCTTGAAGAGCTGAGGTTGAACCTGGCTTTTAAACTTATTCCTCTGTACTGAAGAAAATCTTTATTAAAGACCCCTAAAAATCACCTCAAAAAAACTGACACTCATCTGAAGCACATTTACCTTTCTAGCACAAAGTAATATAGGCAGAAATCTGATCTGATGCTTTTGTTTCTGAAACACTCCATGGCATAATTCAAATGCAACCAAGAGAAACATAGGATATTAATGTCCATCACAAATATTTGATGATCATCTGAATTTTGCGCCACTTCACAGGCCATGTACTTTTCAGAACTGAACAAATTAAATATGTCAGATATGTTCAAAAATATTGTTAAAAATTTAATTAGCCCAGAATTAATTTCAGGAAGTAAGGGTTTTTTCTTTTTCATTTAGAAATCATCATAATTACTATGTTTGGGGAAAAAAAAAATCCTGTAACTTCAAAATTTTTGTAGTTTTGGAAGTTGTTCCCTGTCAGTAACTCCCTTCAAAATTTCTGCCATGCTTCTCGTAAGATTTACAAAAGGAGTCTGGATTGGTGGGGTTTTAGGACAAAAGGAAGATTAATGCATGTCTTGCACTTCTAAATGCTAACTTTAGCAGTAAGATTTATTTTTAAGTTTCTTTTCCAAATTGGCTCATCCCCTAATTTTACTGACTGAAAAACTATGGAAAGTGGAGGAAGGATACTTCTTTTTCCTCCTTCCAAGTTATTTTTATTTCAGTGTTTCCTTTGTTTGTTTTCTATAACAAGATAATTCTCCAAAGGAAACTTCAAAGGAGACAGCAACCTTTTTGGTCATTTGCAGTATTGAATCTCTGAAGGAAATGTGAGGTTACAGCTACAACTCCTCTCACAGCTCAGACCATGTCTGATTTCTGATATCTGCTGATAAAGCACTGACTTCCCAGAAGAGAACACTGCTTAGTACTACACTGCTGGTCATCTCACAGGTTCTCAAAATGCTGATTGAGCTTTCAATTTAATTAATGGTTACATTCAAGCAATAAATGAATGGAGGCAGAGCATCTACACACATAAGTTCTTCAGTGTATGCTCTTCAACATAAGTTCAAAAAGGATAATGCTGCCCAAAGCAAAATGATGTGGAATCACAAATGAAGGTCACTGCAATGGCAGCCGAGCCCCCTTGTCTCTCCATCCAGGAGCAGTGCAGATCCACTGCAAGGAGGAGAGGTGCTTGACTCATGTTCTGCCTGTAGGAAGCACACGGAATGATCTGGGGGAAGCATTTTCCACTGCTACCACCATGGATGAGGTGCCTCAAGGACACACAGCTCATCTATGTGCAGTAAGCAGAGTCAAATGGCTGCTAAACATGACCATTTTTGGCTATACATTTGTGCCAAAGAGAACATGGGTGCCAAACTTTAGATACAGGTAACTGTATTCACCAAGAATAAGATTAACAGAAGCAAGGAAACAAATATTTTATGTACATTGACCATCTCACAGGTTTCGTCACCATACTATGGAAACTGAGGTTCACATCTTCAGTATAATTTCAATTCTCTGCAAATACAACTCTATTATAGAGCTGGCTATTCCCACTTCAGCCTTCACATATACAAAATTAGTTACATTGGCTGCCATCATGATGTTAAAAATGGAAAAGGGAGAGAACTGCCCAACCACCTATTCCACATCTGAGCCAAGGAAACATTTTTGTTTGCTTAGTTTGGGGGTTTTTTTTACAGTATATACTTCAATGATCTGCCAAGAATAGATGGGCAACATGATTTACATTTCTTTTGTCATACTTTTTAATGAACTAATTAATTCTAGCAGTAATGACCTAGATAGTGCTTGAAATTCCTCTTGCTACAGGAAATAATTTGCATAAAATAATAAAACGAGAATTCTTTTTCTTGTTGGACCTGCACTGAAATATGGCCCACAGAAAATCTTATCACCTAGCATGCTGCAGAGGAACATCTATTCATCTAGGAAATAATTCAGACCCCACAAAGTAACAAACAAAAGTGTTTGTCCCTTGCCACTATTGCTATTTGTGAAAAAGCAAACTGGGAGAGACCCAATAGTTGCAATCTGCTGGCTTTGAACTACCCACTCATTGTTATTCACACAATCACCAGCCAATATGTGCGTTTCTATTTCTCATTTCTTCTTGGAACTAATCTCTGAGCTGAATCATAACCACATGAAAGATGACTTTTCCAAGACAGCAGCATTTCAAAATTTAGTGTGTATATCAAATGTGGCTTGCTTATTTTGATCACATTGCTTTTACTGAACATTCTCTGAATTACTGCAAAAAACCATCCCACCCTCTCTGCTGTTCCTATAGTCAGTGGACTCTCTGCAACCACCTCATAATGAAAAAAAGTAGAAAGGTTTTGGTAAAAAGGTACTTTTTGGGAAGTCTGTCAGCCTTCCTCAGCTGTAACAAAACAGACCTGATTCCCTACATTCTTTTTGCAGGCAAAATGAGCCACTTGGTCTCAACCACATGATGAAGAAGACACTGGTTATAAAGGTTTCAGGCAACAGTGAAAACGCTTTTTAATTGGAAAATCAGTCCCAGTCTCTTAAAAGAAATGAAATCCATTTGTTCCAGAAAGATAGAAGAACTGTAAGAAGTTCTTAAGAAATATAAAGCAAGGTCTCCTCTTTGACATCCTACACACACATCTCACCCAGATTACAACATCCCTCTGTGTTCCCACCCTTTGAAAGATGCCTGGGACTGCTCTAGAGTACTATTAGGCAGACAATTGTACTACCCATGTTTTGGGTTTATAAACAAGAAGTAAATTAATAAAACCATAAATCTGAAAACAACAGTGGGTTCCAAAATCATTCACTGTTATCCTGCTGGCACACAGATTATTTGTTTTTAATTTCCACCCAGTGAGCTGAAAGCACTACGCTCTTCCAGAATTTCTTACATGCACATCCAGAATTCTGCAGCTCACTCCTCTGAGTGACTTTGCATTGCCATCTCTTGTTTTTCGAAATGCCTCTGCTGTGTGAAAAACAAATAGCTTCCCTCCTCCACAGTACTATTCACTTAACACTGTGGTGTTAAATAAATATTAATATAAGACTAGGCTCACACTGTTTTATTATGAGTAAGTGGTACCTTACTCTGCAAATATTTCCATTCTCCATTCCATACCAGAGCATGATATTCCTCTACAGAAGTAAAGGAGCCTGGCTCAGCCCAGCAGCACCATTTACCCCTCTTCCCCACAGCTCAGCTTGGCCCAGTGGTGCAAACACAGAAACCTGTGGGCAGGGCAGCAGGGAAAGACAGCCCTGCAGGACACCACACCTGGCTCAGAGCACCATGACAGCCAAGCACATCAATCCCTTTCACCACAACACCATGCAGAGCCCTTCTGTGCCTTCCTCCCAGAGAAGCACATGTGAGCAAGGCCAGGGGTGAGCAGCCTGGGCCAGAGGTTCCCAAATTCAGCTGGCATCTAAGCTGGACCCACTCAACACTCAGGCACAGAGCAGTGTGGCACGAACATGCACATTTATGCACTTGTACATTTTTCTCTTGTGGGTTACAAGAAAAGAAATCTAACTCTCTTGCTTTTGGAGAAGGGGACAAAATATAATGTGGAGTCATCCAGGCTTATAGCCACTTACCCACCCAACCAATTCATCTTGCTGCATATTGTCAGTTTGTAAAATATTCCCCGTACTTCAAAGACTCATCTACTCTCTCCAGTTTTACTCTGTGGCACTTAGAATAAAACACCAAACGTTATGCTACTCTGTGACATCTCTCCACAGTAAAAAAAGATCAAAGCTGCAGCTTCTGTTGCTCTTATTTTCTGCTGTTGGATTTTTGTTTTCCTTCTTAACTATTTGTATTTTAATGCATACTGTATTGAAAGACTGTATTTTTTAAAGAAACTGTTGAAAGGTATTTAATCATTTGCCACATTCTGAGCTTGCTTCAGTTTGTCTTCCTACATTGTTCTAGTAACAACAACATGCCCACAACTAAAAGTAATACTTAGGTTCATGCTATACACAAGTTACATTCAAAAAAAACCCCATGTAATTAAGAGAAAGTTTGAAAACCCCATAATTTCCATATCTGTATTCCCCATTTAGTGCTATTTTCAGATTTTCTTCCCAGTTTTATTACTCTAACTTCTCTAGGAGCTGCTGACCATATGTTTTTCTTCTTCTAAACAGTGGTTTCTGACATGCCACTTTAAGCTCTTTTATATGCCTGCGCTGCTTTGGGCAGGGATAGAGTTAATTTTCTTCCCAGTAGGTAGTGTGGGAATGTGTTTTGGATTTGTGCTTAACACAGGGCTGATAACACAGCAGTTCCACAGTGATCTCTGCTTCAACCATTTTAGACTTCTGACTGGAGACAGGCATAGATATGTTCCAGTTCACTAAAAACAAGGTCCAAAATATTCCAATCCGACAATCAAAGATTTGGCCACCCCAAAACCAGAAGTATCAGGCCACAAGTGTTCAAGCAATCTTTAGGAACACCTCAGTACTACTGCCTTAGTAGCTAGGAGCCAAATAATGTATTCAACTGCACAGTATTTCAGATTTATTGAGAAAAGTCAGATACAAAAATTAATTCTGCAGAGTAATAGAGGTTTTATGACTCCACAGGTTAGCTATAAACACAGATTAAAGCTAGGTGAATATACTTGGAGCCTCTGAAGTGGACAGTTTGGATGTGAGAAGACTAAAATTGCCTTGTTTGTCTGGAGTTTTGTAGTATTAACATAGAAATGAAAACTGAAAAAAAGAGAAAATATTTAAGCTGAGGGCTCTTTGTGCTTTAGTTTTAACTTTCTAGTAAGCAGACTGAAACTTTCGGAATTAAACTGATGATTAGATCACAGTTATATGTTAAAACAGTCAGAAGAGGGATGGCTACAAAACAGAAATGGCAAAACCAAAACCTCTTGTACCAAGATCTGCATAAAGGCTGCAGGGAGACCAACTCCTTCACTGTGACACCTGGTTCAGTGCAGACCCTGTGCATCCTGGATTTTGGCTAGAAGATGGCGTCCCACAGCTGGGGTGGAGACAGCCAGTGCTGCCAGTTTGACCTGGCTCCCACTGTGGAACAGGTGGAGGTCTGATAGCTGAAAGGCTGCAAGGCAGCATAAGGACTGAAAGAGACAATTCACTTCTTCAAAAAAGAAAAGAAAATCCCTGCTATCTGCTATGTACATTCAAAAAAATGCTCTTTTATCATGGAAGTAAGCTCCTGAAATCATCCTCAAAAGATGTACTTTTAGGCAAGAAAAATGCTTCATTTTCTTCTCAAGGATTTTTCCCTTAATTACATTGTTTTGTGTTTTAATGTCTTTTGTAGTTTTAATTTAACCATTATGAAATGAACAGCTGACTTCGAAAATGTGAAAACAGTTTTACATCATAATTTTTTTCTCATCACGCTTTATTAGTCAAATTCAACAGGAAGCTGTGAATGACAAGTAGTCTCACACCTACCTTGGGGGCGGGGGAGAGAAAGAGAAGAGAAGAAGAAAGAAAGCATGAAGGTGTCTACAGAGAGCTATAAAATCATTAGTGTCACATTAGAGGATGGGGAAATGTTGCTGACCCTCTTTTCTGATGAAGAATTAAGTGGTATTGAATGGCATTAGCAGGTTCAAAACAAGAAAGGCAGCTTTTCTCACACAGCTGAATAACCTTTAGATCTCCCTGCCATGGACCTTACGAATGTTTAAGTCTTAGTTTTAATAAGACTCAAAAGGTACCAGGACAAAGTCACAGGAAGAAATATACACAAAGGATTACTAAACACAAACAGACTCCTTCTGATCCTCTCCCCTAATTGGTTTCATGCCAGGAGATTATTCCAAACAGCACGGTGACATTTTCCTCCTGTACTTGTGCTGTCCCCTCGGCAGTACTGCTGGACCCTGTCTGACACCAAACATCCAGTCAGATGGACCTCTGAGAGCAGCAATCTCTCTATGCTTGCTCCTAAGCCAGCTGAATAAATATTTGTTGTAAGACACCAATGCAGTCTGAGCCCCATAACCGTGTTACTATCCTGGACCATGCTTGTTTTCCCCCATTTTACATAACTGAGAGAGAAAAGCAGAAATTCCACTGGCTTTGCAAAACTGCATTCTCCCCAGATGAAGGCTTAGAAACCAGCATGCAAATATATTCTCAAAAGATGTGCTGGTAAAAATGCAAGCACAAGCACTCTCATTTATCAGGACAAACTGAATGACTGCATGCACAGTTCTGGAGCAGGAATGCACCAAAACCATGCAGGGTAGTGCTGGAAGACAGAAGGGACTGTGGAGTAACCCTGGAGCTACCTCTGCCACCAGTTGTGGATTACAACATTGTACATCAGCTTTTCACCAGGCCAAATTTGTATAACTTTAGATGTTTTAAGGCAGTTATTTGTACTAACTGTGTTCAGCCACCATTACTTTGCATAACTGACAACAGATAATATTCTTTGCACTTGGTAACAAAGAGGGCACATTTCATAAGAACATGATCCAAGCTTTTACTAAGGTAGCTAACATAAAACCCATAGACATAAGTTTCAGCAACAATGTAAATTAAAAATTCCAGAAAGTCACAAAAAGGAAGGAAAGAATTGTAATTCCAGGATTTATACCTAACAGACTTAATCTTGACATGCAAAATGGCTACTATGATGTTACTTAAAATTCTAATAGAACAACAAAAATCCTGCACAAGAGCTGGAAGTGGGCAGCATATGTCCCTGCAAGCTCTTTGGACTTCACTCCAAACCTATTGCTTCTGTGCAGAAGCAGAAGCCAGAAAGAGACATAATTTATTTCTAACAGTTTACAGATCTATTAATTCTTACTAAGCAAACATATTACTGAAAAGCTACGTGCAGCCTGCTAACCTATATCAAAATCCTGCCTAACTTCAGTGCTTGTAGGCAAGGCACTGCCATCACACAAAGATCTGAGAGAAAAGCAGAAAGATGCTTGGGAGAGGCACAAGATTTATACAAACGATTTCTATTTGCACTACAAAAAAAGAGGCTCCACAAAACAATGACAGATTATTGAAGCATCCCATTGTGATTTTTGATAGAATAAGAAATACTTAGTATTCAATCAGACATCTTTACTGTAATGCAATGGAAGAATATAACAAAGGTGCAGAATCCTCCATTATTTAGGCTGATGCACAAGGCTGGAAAGAAAATCAACATTTCTATTTTTGGTGTCTGTGACGTTGAGTACATGAGGTGCATGAAAGCCTAACAACTACCATTTACTGATTGAAAATGTACAGCAGGCATGCTGACAAACTCTTCACTGTAGCTCTGCAGAGACAATGCCATGAAGGAGATTTAGCATAAGAAGGAAAAGCTGGAACTGAGAGAAGAATCACCAAGGTACAAAGGACGTTAGCACATTCCCAAAAGCTGTACCTGAGCCTGCTATCACAGGTGCAGCTGAAGACACTTTCACACCCCAGAGAAGGGTGGTGAGTGGAAGCTCACCATGGGGCAAATCCATCCAAGCCCTTATTTTGCTCCTGAGGGGCCCTATGGGAAACAGCTGGGTATAACACCAACTAGACTGTGCTCAGAGGTTCACAGGTTGGACTCTCCTCCTCAAGGCAACCGATTTTCAATCTCACAGCAAGAATTTAAGAAAAAAAAAAAAGGGATTTTAACTTAGTGGCTGCACTAGAGACAGCAAAACTGTGTTGCTTGGAGGTCTCTTAGGGTGACAAAGCTCTGCCTCACTGTCTGAGCTGTACCCAAAAGCTGGCAGGAGACTCTAGTTCCAGCCAGCTCTTAGAGAAATCTCTAAAGGACACGGTGCCCCACTACATCTTGAGGCCAAAGTCAAACTGTCACAACAGCGCAAGGCACAAGTGAAATTAAATTGCAGTCCCTCACTCTCTGAAACTTTACCATCAGATAAATGACATCACCACAAATTAGTCACTGTGAATGTATATAATTAAGTCAAGGTCAATCGTCTGTACATTGGGTTGTCTAGCTAAGCATGCGATTGTGATTAAAGTAAGACTCAGAGATTTCTATAATTCAATATTTCAAATGGTAGTTTTTAGTGATGTGTCATTAAAGGACATGCTAATACTGTGCAAAAATGGCTACAAAAGCAGATCTGCTTTGCAGGTTTCTAGTCTAAGAGGCATTACGACTTTCTAGAACTGCCACTAGACCTACTGTCTCTTTTTCAGGATCTAGATTACAGAAGAGCCACCCCAGAAAGTGCCTAAGAACCTGGAATGGGAATCTGGCCATCTGGGTCTGTCAAGAGATTTCCTGTGTGAACCTTGGCAGGTCATTAAATGACAAGGGATGAACAATAAGAAATATGCACATAAAAACTATTAATGAGGTTAAGTGACTTTTATGGGCAACTGGACCCTGACACGCTTAGGAAATCCCACAAGGTACTGAATTCTTTTGCAACTTCCAACTCTTCAGAGAGAGAGAGATTAATTCCCCATCACAGCAACAGGAATCATGCATCCTCTGCTTTAACCACTCTTGCTTCACAGCAGTATCTTTGACATGCTGACTGCAATAGGCAAGTCTGGGGGTCTCAATTTGCTAAGGACATTTTTCTGGTTACTGAAAACATTTTTTCAGGTTACTGACCTGAAATCATGAAATATCACCATCACAACCACTGTCCTCAATCCTCAGCCCTCAGTGAGGGCACAGATCAGCAGGAACTTCTCAGCACCTTGCAGTAACATGCATCACCGCACAAACCCAACTTTTAAAAATGAAATCTGAAGTCAGAATAGGGTCAGACAAGAAAAATAGCCATCACTGGCATAATTTGTGTTCTAGGACAGATCTCTTCAAGTTGAAAAACAAAGTCTGTGGTGGTTGGCATAGCAAAGTCAATTCCTCTGCTCAGGAGGAGTCTGTGAGCAACACTACTTTGACCATCTCAGCTGTCTGACAGATCCTCTCATTTCCTCTTTGATGCTGAGCTTGTTAACTCATCTCAATTCATTCTTAATTACAGAGTATAGACTGACACAATTTCTAATTATTGTAGACCATCAATGCAAATCCTCAATACCATGATCTTTTGTGAAAAAAGTATATATAACCTCAACTTCTCACTGAATTCTTAAGGAATGTAAAACCTTGCTCAGTTTCCCATTTTCTTCCCAGCTCCATAACTTCCAGGGGTATGTTAAAAGCATTACAGTTTTAGAGGAAAACACTTATAAAGTCTTGTGTTCATTGGTATGGAATTACTTCGTGCTGTAAAGGCAAACTCAACTCTCCCCCAAGGGAGAAGAGAGCGAGGAGGCATGTTGGGCACGTTGCCAGATGGGCTAGACTGAAGGCAGACCCTGCACTAAAAACATAATGCAAGAAGCTGCCCAGAACCTGAGAAAAGAAGAGACAGAGGAATGGCAGCACGACCCACAGTTCACTGCAAGACTCCACAGAGCTGGCAGACCAGAGATGAGAAAAGGCAGCAAGAGACAGCAACCCTTTTTTTTTTACATAGGGAAAATTACTGCAACAGTTGAGTTTATCACGTTGTTGCTGCAAGAAAGGGGGAAACCCCTCTAACCTTCTTTCCACTCCAGCAGCTTCCTCACCTCTACTTCCTAGCCACCTCTTGTCCCTTGCTGATACCCAATGGTGCCCATCAGACTGGAATTTCCTTGACCCATCCTCTCTCTTTCTGCCATGTCAGTGAACTGAATGTGGCTGCAGACAGTGTCTGAAGAGTGGAGTTCTGTCACAAAAGAAGTGACAGAAGTATGCACCAGAAACAGGGAGGAGGAGACAGCAGGGATTCCTTGCTATCAGCCACTGAGATCTACCAGATTCCATCATGTCACCTCATGCGATTTTAACTTACTTGGAACTACTCAAGCTTTTAGAATACAAACTGTCTTTCAAAGCAAGAATAACCTGAGAAGGCCTCTGTGTAACGTTTTGGATTGGTGGTATGTTCCAGAATCACACAGAAGAGAATGCGTTTTCAGAAGATTACAGCACTGCTGGAGTGCAGAAAAACTATCCCTCTGAAAAAGAATACAGAAAATCTCCCTACAGTCCTGAAATGTAATCCATTCGTCATTGTTCAGGGGAGATGCAAAGCTGGTTTTTTTTGTGAATTACTAGGATCTTTATTTTTACATATACAGAAAAACTCCATTTTTCTCAATACTCACAAAAGCTCCTCAGGTATGAGATTTCATAGAAGGAATTGCATGAATGGCTTCTTACCTTTCCCAGAAAAGTGGAATGCCTAACAGGGCAATAAGAATGATAATAGGTCTCAAGCACTGAAGAACTGATCACAGGTAATGAAGAAGAACTGTTCTAGGAGAGGAAGGCAATTCAAAGTAGGCTTCAAAGTGACTTCCTGCAGTTCCCAATACTATTATGGGATGATAAAAAAGAAACTTGGGAAAAGATAAGACAGATGAAACAAAGAAGATGAAGATTAAAGACCTACTAGGAATGGAAAGGACGGGAGCTATAGGCAAAAAGAAAAGTGATTTTCTAGCTTTCTTAATGCACAAAGTACCGGGACATGTATAAAGGAGATGACGTTTAAAAGAAGTCGTTTCAAGAGACACCACCACTGCTGTGCTTGCGAAAGACCCCAGCTCATTAGGAGATGGAATTAGCATCAAGAAGAGGATGGAGGAAGCGTCCTGAGGCTTTTCCCTGCTCGGCTCGGCCAGTAGGTGTCACAGCAGTCAATGCTATCGGTGCACAGCAACTCCATGCCACAGAGGTGTCTAGTTTGGAGAACGCTAAATTACTGTACTTAAAATAAATCGGCTGTAATTAAAATTAAAGGAGGAAAAAAAAAAAAAAGAAGTCATTAGTCATTTCTATGACTTTCTATCAGATATTTCAAGTATCCTTAAAGAGTTTGGAAAGAACGCAAACAGATTGCCAAACATGTCAGCAAACACCACAGCTCTTACACCTGCACTTAGGGCTTTAGTGAAGCATTGAACACTCTATGTTGGCCCAGGTTAAAAGAACAGAGATGCTTGCTGCCACGTCCCCAGTCGTATTAGCCACCCTACTCAGCACACATGGCTGAGGTTTGTTCCCAGACATGCCTGGTGAGAACCACAGCTAGAAAACATGAGGCTCTCACAACATGATCATAAAGCCAGAGCAGTACGAGTTGCAGAAGCAAGGGAATTTAAAATAATTTTTTAAAATTTTCAACTTCAAAGGAAATTAAGAACAAACATATCTAGGAGAACTCCTTGGGTTTAGCTTCTTTTTTCCTGGTGCGAATGCTCCAGCAGCAAAAGTTCAGACTGAGTGTTTTCCTACCCTTTCCCAGCACCAAGAGAAGCAGATGGGCTCTAATCATGCTCTGATATAGCACAGAGAAGAAAAGCATATGATGGCATTCCCCATCATGAGTCTGCCTTAATGCTTGCCAGTCAGCTGTGCACATATAAAGCAATCATGACTTTGTTTGGCATTTCCTCTGGAACATATGGCGATTTACTATGCAGTTTCCAGCGTGTATTGACACTGTTTTGAATCGCACTTAAATCCTTCCGTACTACACACAAAAACATAAATACATGTGGTTTCTGTTTAGGGTCATGTGATAGCAGAAGGGTCCAACCAACAGCTATAGAGCAGCTGCTGGAAGCCCCCTGTCCCCAGGGACCAAAGATTCCAGTGGGAGGAAATGGCTTTGGTTTTGGGGGGAGGCTATGACAACGTGCTACAAAGCAAGACAGCTTTAAACAGACCACCTGTGCCAGAGGACCCCCACTGCCTGCCTGAGCACACCAAGTGGTTTCTGTTTATCAGCATCCAGTCCTGCCCTATCCTTTCTGCCTAGTCCCACTGAGTGGTGGGTTGCATAATGATCCAATAATAGATCACTAAAATATGAAAATTATTAGACATACTTAATAATAATCCCTGCAGCTAAATTTTTCATAACAGGCAATTGGCTGGCAGGTTACACAATACAGCATCCAAGATGTGAGTCAGAGCAAAAATGAGAAAAGCTGTAAGAACATCACTTAAAAAAGACCTCAGAAATTTAGGTGCTCTCAGTTCATCACCAAAATACATCAGCTGTGGCAACTGGATCTTCAAATCCTGTGCAACTTTGAAACAAGTAACAGTTTTCTTTTATCACCAGTAGTTGAAGAGACCATCCAATAATTAATATTCTCATGTGAGGAAACACACTTTTTTCTTCAGTAGCACTGGTAGAAAGAACATAAGTTAGATATAACAGAGTCACTTAAATTTTGTAAAATCAAGAAAAATACCAAATAAAATGCCCTATGAAACACCAAGATTGATTTTTTTATTATTATTATTGTATGTTTTTCTTAAAATAAAAAGAAAGGAGATCTATTGGATTGCCACAGTGTCTGCTGATCTTTACACACTCATATTTGTAACACTCTTGAAACAGTTAAGAGAGAAAATATAGTCTTTTAAAAGACAGAAGTAATTCCAGTGAACAACTCTATAGCTCTTTGCTCCTAGGAAAAATAACCATACTGCCCACAAGATGCATCTCATCAAGAAAATGTAATTAGGTATAATCACTTCACTTTGCTTTGAAAAAGCTATTATCATTTGCTGTTCTTGGTGCATAGGCTTCATCTTTAACATACATATACTAAAAATCGTGACCAAAGTAAACCAGGATACTGAATACACATTTACTTCTCCAAGGAAAAGAGATGAGAAAGAATAAACGACGTAAGGCAGATGTTCAGATGTTAGTGGGTTTGCTCTGTGCTTCACTGAAAGACATTGGGATAATCCAGTCATAAAGGCAGTGAGAACCTACACAAACCTGGACAGAACTAGAAAAAGAAGGGGAAAAAACAAAGCAAATATTTTAGTGGTACAAGAATTGAAACTAATCGGGTGAAAACAGGTTATTTATAGCACTTTTAGAGCCTGTAAAAGTGTCATGCAAGCAAGAAACCTGCCTTTAAACGTTTAATCTTGGATTGCATTAAGCAAGCCAGATAAGAAGCACTCATGATTGCTCAAGGCACTTGGGTGAGTGGTTTGCTCACACGTCCTTCTGCAAAAAGCTGCTGCTGCTGGCTTCCAGCTCTGAGAAGACCTACTAAGGCCAGGAGTGACCTGAACAAGAGTGCTTCACAGTATCACACTCAGGCATCAAAACCTTGGTTTCAACAACGGCCTTATCAAAACAGGTTTATCAGTTAAAATTAGGCTATTGTTGTTTTCCAAAGCCCCTGCTCCAGTCTCACCTAATGCTGCACAGGTGCAGATCCACACCTAAAGGGGTAAGAAAAAGCTTTGGTGTTCTGCATTCAGTTATAGGTTTTAAATTACAAGCTTTGTAGGGCCCTGCAACTCAGTCCCTCAAAATGTAACTCACGCCAGGTTGTAGAGGGGAGATGCTCTCTGGAAAGCACAGGTTTCAAGGGAAATCAAATGGGAGCTCCTGCCTGGGTGGCAGCACTAGAATCATAATCAAGGAAATAAAAGGAGCTTGATGGCACCCTAACAAGCATGAGTCAATGTATTTCATGCTTGTCTGCCATCAGGAAAAGCAGAGACGCTTTACCAGTGCCCAGTAAAAAGAGCAGTTTAATTTCCAATGTCTAGCAAGCAGCTTGTTCCAAATCTGTTGTTTGCTTCATTGGAGTATAAAACAAAATCAAAATCAAATCATTTGTCTGTTTCTCTAAATCACTTAGGATGTCTAAAGGCAATTGAAGCTTTTTAATAGGAAACAAAGAATATTTATATCACAACACAATCTTAAACAATCAATATTATGCTATTAAAGTGTTACTCTTATTCTGCATTTAATGTAAGTTGCCACATCAATACCCTAAACAAAAAATAATGAGAAGTTTCCTAATGCTATCATGATTAGTACGTCCTAAGATAAGCATGTGGAAACTAGAGTCATGGATCCAGCAACAGCCAAATAATGACTAACATTAGCTTTCTTTACATTACAAAGGTAATTTGTTTAGCTTATCATTATTATTAGTACTATCATTATTACTGTTGTATCATCACACCCTACTCCTGTCTGCTCAGTCTTGCCTTACTGGTTATGCAGAATTCACATTCAGCATTTACAAAATAAAGAGTCTAGAAACCTCTGGTTAAAGAAGGATTAGGAATTTCTTCAGTAGAGCTGTTCACCATTGGTGTCAGATCCATTTTAGGAGGCTCCCAGACATAAGAACTACTCCTATTTGTTTTTTCACTGCACAGCTCCATAAACCATGAAATACCCTGCACTGAACTGTGCTAGATTTCAAAGCAAGAGTTTTTGCGTTGAACAGTTTGTGCTAGAAGCCTCCAAATAGCTCAGAAGAAGAGTAATTGTTTGTAAAAATCTTATTTTCTTCCAGATCAACTAGCTTTGATGCTTCTATGGTAAAATTACCAATATTCACTGTCAAGCTGCCCTTTCAGAAAGTTTCTGAGCACTGCATATGCCAGATGGCCTCAGGCTGGATCAGGAATGTTGTCTTCTCTGCTGCTGTCCAGCCTGGTGTCTCCAGCAGGTTCTGCCTGGTCTTCACAGCATCCCTGAGAGGGGACCTAGTGCCACAGACCCCACCACCCCTTGGCAGCCAAGGCCATCTAGTCTCTGTTAACAGATTGGCTGTCCACACCACTCCCACAATACAAAGCAGTCCTGTGGAAGGGATCCTGCCTAGCCCTGCTACCTGCCAGCATCTCTTCAGGCAAGGTGAGGGAAATGGAGAAAGAAATCAGAGGCAGGAGAAACCCAGATCTCTGAGAGGCCAGACTTCCTTACCTGACTCCCTAGGCCCATCGAGGCCTGTATGTGAAAAGCCAACCACCACTGACCTCCAGCCGCTTGTTCCAGCAGACCTGTTTGCTCATGTGGAGCAGAACCACCCTTCTCCCTGCTCCCTCAGGCTCTTGGTTCCAGCACTGTCTCCTGAGAAGGTGGTCCCACAACTCAGAATATGACACGGCCCATGGAGCGTGAGCTGTCCCACCCGTCTGAAGGGACACGGCTGGCCCAGGTCACCTTCAAGGCTGCTCAGAAGGTGTGGGGCTCAGCTGCTGGTGGGCAGAACACAGCAAATCACACATGCAGAGTAAATCTCAAAGGAAAACATGACCTGGCATTGTGCTCAGGCAGTGTGCATGGTGTGACAAGTCAGTCTCATATCCCAAGCACACACAGTTGCTAAGTGAGTCTGGGGAGTCTGAGCAACCAACTCACAGCTGGCACTCACCCAGCAACCACAGAGCAGCAGCTTGATCACATGCTGTTTCTCTAAAGTGGGAGGGCTGCAGGAAGCAAGTGTTATATCTATTCTGGTCCTTAAAGCAGTTTTGTCACTCATGCTCACACAGGAGGAGCAGGAACATCAGGATCAACCATGCACCATCTAGGTACCACGTGGAAATACCAATTAAAATTGCTTTTGATGACCACTATGGCAGAGGCCCAGAAGCACAACCTGTCCAGTGGGAGACATGGGCCTCATACCCATGCCACAAAGCTTTTGAAGCAGCATTTTTTACAACAGGTGTGGTAAATCACTGGACCAGGTTACCCAGTGAGGTGATAGATGCCCCATTGCTGAACACATTCAAGGTTAATTGAATGGGACTCTGCACAATCTGATTTAGTTGAAGAGGTCCCTGCTCACTGCTGTGCAGTCAGACTAGACAACCTTTAAGGTCCCTCTCACTATTCTGTGATTCTGTATTGGGGCCCTGGCTCAAGGATGTGCTATGGGAGCCATAAGACTGTATGCAGTGGGTACCACTGTGATCTCATGTCAGACTTTCTAGAAGGCATTGTGTTGCTAGGTTAAGTCTCGGGTCCTAGAGCAACTTTGAATACAGACAGCTGGAAAAGGACCTCAGGTGCAATAATGTCACCAGACTTCTTCACCTTCTTCTGCTGGCTGCTTTAATAATATTCCTCGGGGATCATGAAAGTGTATACGTTGCTGTATTGCAACTTCTGTTGTCAGGAAGGAGTGGCAGACAGGCAGTCAAATGGTGTAGTCTGAAGGGTTTCTTTGGGGGCCAGATAGGGGAAAAGTTGGTGAGATAATTTGAGGTTTCTCTTTATCATTTTTACTGTGTCCACCTGGTGTAGTACAACTCTGAAATGCTGAGCTGTCACTATCCCCAGTCACCAACTGCTGTCCTATAGCTTTGTGGATCACAGAACACCAGCTGCTCCATCACTCAGATTTTTTTTCACCCACCTCCATGGAAAGATACCCCATGCTCCACTCCTCTCCTGTCTCTTTCTCTGTTTAACTAGCTTCTCTACTGAGAGGCTGTCATGGTACTTGCAGCATTCAACAGGGGGAAGAAAGACAAGCCTGTATTTCAAGTACCATTTTTCTGGCCTCTCCTGACAACCTTGTCCTTGTTTTTGCTCACTCAGCTGCTTTCTTTAGTACACTTCTATGTACTATTAAATACCTACAGGGTTTTGTTTCAAAGCGGACACAAGGCCCTTTGCAAGACTGCAGCACAAAACTAGAGTCTGCTCTTCCACTACACAAAGCATAATTCAACATCTTGTGCCACGTGCTGCAGACCTTCAAAGGTCTTCTACACAGAGTAGAACTTATGACTAGGAAATCCTGGTTCCATTCCCCATTGTCAATGAGGATCACTGTACAAGACAGTGAGTCACTAAATCCTCTACATTTCAGTTTCCCTTCGCCTAAGGACAATAAATCATGCAATATCTTATAAAAAAGAAATAAAGAAATATAGTCCCATATGAGCCCTTTGGATGAAGTCTCCATCTGTATACCTTAAAATGTCCAGTAAAAAAATTCCAACATGTAATAAAATGAGAATATTATTAAAGCTAATTTGGTAGGGGTTTATAATTCTACAAAGCATGCTTTTCTGAACAGCTCTCTGAAGAGCGTGATGGGGTTTGGAAAATCCTACTGATTGGAAAATGTGGTGAAACAAGCAATATGCAATATTTAATGAGAGATTCTCAGAGAGCATACCAAAAAACACCCCCTCAGTAATTTTGAAGTTATGCCTTCACATCACTAACAAATATGCTACATATAAAAATAACAGAGCAATTTCAAATTTAGATGAACTTTTATAAATTTGGGGAATATATTACAAACCAGAAACCACAAATTTTCCAGACTCCCTTTTTGGCTGCATCTGTGTTACAGAATGGTTTGGGTATGAACACTGAAGGTCTTTCATGAACTATTTTGAACTATTTTGATTGTCAAAGACAAATGACAATTTTCAAGGTTGCTGAAAAAGACCACTGTAATGCTTTTATGTTACAGGATATAACTCATCCCAAATGACATTCCAAATCAAAGCTTTTCATTGTTTCTTCTTCCATTCACTCCCATGAATTGTCATTGGACTAAATGTGAATCTCCTCTTTCAGAAAGGGGACAGGATAATTACTGAGAACACGTAAGCCACCCAAACTTTTACTCCTACAAGACTTGTTGCTTGAGCAATTTGAAAAGTGCAGGCAAGGAAAACCAAAGGTTAGTATTTCTAGACTATATCAAATTTCTAATGGCCAAGTCAATATCCATTTGTTAAGGCTAACACTATTTTCTTCCTCTGTTATTGCTTTGCATCTTAGCATGACAAAAGGTTACAGCATCCTCATATTTCCACTCTAGCCAACCATCTGATCAAGTATGTGATGGAAATCAACAGCAATTTTGTTTTCATTAATCAAGATAATAAGTGGCCATAAATAACATCTTTGCAGTAACTGTGAAGTAACAGCGAAATGTTGAAAAACAACAAATTGCACGTCCCCCTACTTAGAGGAAGGCTGCAATGTGTCTCACTTCTGCAGCACAACAGAGAATGCTGGAATTTACATGACAGTTAAATTTTATACTAAATCCAGCCATCAACCTTGAAGATGGGAGACACAGATGCACCTATTCCAGTCAACCTGGGTATAACATTAGTTCCTTTTAAAGTATTTTGTTTGAGTTTGGGTTCTGGTGGGGGTTTTTTAAGAATCAAAGTAAAAAAGGAGGTTCCAAAACGGGAACATAATTCTGTATTTTCACACAAAGACAATGCATACAAAAGTAAATAATCTAAAGTATTACAAAATTATTGTGGCAGAAATTTTCTTGGATTGTCTGATGTCAGCTGTGTAAATGAATAACGAAAAAATTTTGCTGCATAGTATATTTATTACAAAGCATATGGAAGAAATGACCAACCATGAAGTACATCAGAATGGTGGAAGCACATCCTTTGAAATTTTAAGGTAGAGGAACAATATGTTTAGATGAATTGCAAGGCAAAGCCAGGTTGGGGAATGCTGGGGAAATGTTGCAGATGTGGTTTGCCAAGTCACAAAGACTTGGAACAGTGCATGTGTGGAGTGTTTGCTTTCTGTGTTTGGAAAAGACCCCAGGAGATGGCCACAAAAAGAAGAACTACAAAGGTATAGGGTAGTAAAAGCACAAAGTATTAAAGTCCAGACACTTAATTGGGTATTGGGTTTTCACATTCATAATGTTTTACTAATTAAAAATGGATTAGCAGACTTAAGGCCTGATAAAAATCTGGTGAAAACATTATGCAGTCCCACAGCTGCATAGAGAGACAATGGGTTTGGCCCTGTGGCTAATTATGATCCCTTCATATTCAGCTGCATGGTTGTTTGTGGACAGTGAAATTCCCATTCCAAGTCCTACAAGGACAGCATTTTGGGACACTGAGTATACTCAGAGTAGCCTACCACAGTAAGCTCCTTCTTCAGTTGAGGGAGGTATTACTGAACACACTCCGTGTGTATATATATATATATGTGTGTGTCTTTATATTTTTATATATACATATATATATAAACAGACAAGATAATGAAGTTCAGCCCCCCCATTCTGTAATGCAAAAAGCAAAAGAGAAAATTAATGGCAACAACAACAAAAAAGTCATTAAAAGAGGGAGAATATTAATATTTTCAGAGGAGCTAAGACTCCTCTGCAGTCTGCTAACTTAGAAAAAATTACTCAAAAAAACCACTTAGTACATTCACTTGTACAAGCATTTTACATTCTACACCAGTGTCAGGTATCACATTTCTGTTTGAAAATCTGAATTCAAACAGGTGTTTGACATAGCACATTACAAAGTGCACTTCCTTTTGAGGAAGGAATCATGCACAGTTTGAACCAAAACCCAGTTGTTGGCTGCAAAATTAATACCAAATAAGAGGGGATGATTTGTTATCCTACTCTCAATGTATTTCTCCAAGTAAGTTCTTATACTGAGCCACAGCCCAACACATTCCTTAACACTTGACTTTAGCTGAAGGAATAGTTGGTAGCCACAGCTACAGCAGATGACTGGCAAGGTGCCCTATCAAGTTTTGTTTGCAATTGGTTCATTCCCATGATGGCAAAGCGTGCTGGATTTCAAATGCAGAAACTCTCACAAGGCCACACCTCGTTGTTACTCCACTTCAGACCCAGCAATCAAACACTCCAAAGTCAGGCTGGAATGGGCAGCAGCCTGCAGAGCAGGTTGACATCAGACACCATGTTACCTGTGTGACTCCTCACAGCAGGCCTGAGACTAAGGAATGTGCCATGCTCCTGGCTGCTCTCCCCCAGCAAGATGTTCACTCAGAGGCTGATTCTCAAGGATGGATACATCAAAAACATCAGCTGTCTACACACATAGGTTAGTTTGACCTCTCAGTGTTTGTGGTTTATCTTTTCCCAGAACAAGCTGGGAAATTGCTTCGGTTCACACAAAATCTTAACAGGATTTGTTGCATTTAAGGTGAACTACTTTTTTATGCCCATCATGTGGCATAGCAAATAGAGCCCTCAGAGGAACTATGGAGACCTGGGTGAGGCACACAGAGAGGGAAAGGACCTCCTTTGTCCCACTGTCCAAGAGCTCATAGTTAGAATAAAAGTCTCAACGTTTCAGCAAGAAAACAGAGGACCTGAAGAAAGGGTTTGGTCTGGAGCCAGGATCACAAAGTCTCTACACAACACTAGCTGCAACCTCCAGAACTTAGTTTCTTCAGCTTTCTTTTTTTTGTTTATTTTCCCATGGGGGCAGTTATTTCAGCTTTCATTGCAGTGCCAAAAAAGGATCAGTTGGATCACTTAGATTATAAAGTAGATTGCTCAAGAAGTAGGTTGGCCAACGTAACTCAGCTTTCATATTGCAGAGTTATCTGCATTTTCTTTCCTTCGTGGAGTACCTTGAACAGGTTGTGTTATGATCTGCAATCATATGAGTTCAGCCCTTAGTGACCCTAGAGAAGACCAGAAGGTCAAAGCTGTTATGCCAGGAAATCATTTCCTTTTAATAAGTTTGTCCTGGACCCAGCTGCTTCCCAGACTAGAAAGATCATTTTTAGAAAAAAGTAATACAGGAAGGTATCAAGTCACTGTTCTGTCTTTTGCTTGGTCAGTAGTGCTTCACAGTGAAGCCCCAGGTTATATCAAAACATACAACCACCAGGCCACAGAGGTTACCATGACATTAACATAATTAGTGCAATTACAATACATGACAGAATGTGGCACACACATGCAAAAAAAAAACCTGGATAGCAGCATGAATATGTTAGAAAGAATGTGTGACATTGGAATTACTTGGGAGCTTCAGCAGTAAGTCACTGTACATATACAAATATATATATATATACACACAAACACACATATACACAGACCAAGATGGCAGGCACCAAAAAAACCCTGTACCTTATTTTTTTAATTTGAAATACAGAAAAATTTTCAAACTCTGGCCACTCAGTCATGGTAAGCAGAAGACTGGAGAAAGGGTAGGAATTCTTTAAATTCCCCTGGAATGATCCCTCTTTGCAAGCTTGATGGAGGACTGGACCAAGTGGTGGAGTGCGACGCACATACTGAACACACCATGCAGACAAACTCCACATATTACCACATATTACACTTCTATTTATCTAAATCAAGACACTGGTAAGAAAAAGCATGAGTTTAAAATTGGGATTAATCCTTCCTACTGTAAAAATACTAGCAACAATTTCACAGTTTCCCAAGGAAGACTAGATTCCCAGACTATGTAAGAGCAGCTACATTGTCTTTTGGATTATTGTCTTCTGTCCCTGGTGGTGGGCCAACATTTAGAACTTCCTTAGTTCCTAGGAAATGCATTTTCTATTTTAAAAAGGCTTGGGGGAGCTACTCTGGGGAATCCTCATACACTCTGAATAACCTTTCTCTTGTATTAAAATTATTTCTATGCTTTAGTCTACGTGGGTAGAAGGGTAAAAATCAAAGTAATGCATTTTCTTCTGTTGGGATAAACAAGTTGGTGTGGGTGTGTGTCTCATGTTAAAATGAGACAAAACCTTTATTTAATGTCAACTTTCTGTTACTCATCTGAAAATAGCTTCACAAAAGCCAAACGTGTCCTTTTTTAAGGATTAAGAGTATGAAAACAAATTTTATTTTAATTCACCATCAACCTTGTTAAGGGCATTTTTCACCTACTCAAAACAGCTTTCCCATATATGGAAAGACTTTATGAACAATCTATGGATTTAAAAAAAGTCAGAATTTTTTCTTTATATTTAAGGCTGAGTATGTTATAGGTCACTGAGGAAAAAAAAACTTTCAAAAACAATTCAAGCAGGTCTCCTCAAAACGTGATAAAAACAAACAAAGCATCAATTCAGTTTCTGGACTGATGAATGAAGTGCTTAATCCCAATTTCTGGTCAACCAGAACTCGCTCTGTTTACTGTATTTTTCTTCCAAGTACTGACATAGAATTGAAATGTCTTTATCAACATAATATTGACATAGTTTTCCATACTTAGAAAACACATTGTGAAATAGCTAGAATTCTGGGTTTACAAATTTAGTCTGCACAAATTTAATTCCTAATTCCTAATTTTTTAATTTATTTTTTAAATTTAATTCCTAATTCTTAATTTAGATCTTAATTCCTAATAAATTATCAGAATGCAAATGATAGTTAAGAATTTAGTGACCAGCATGGGAAAACCTATAAATCTACAATAGCAGAGAATAGGAAATATTCTTTTTACTGATGATACTTACTTCAAGGCAGTTACGGTTTTAGCATCAGCTTCATAAAAGAATCATATTCTTCCATTTTAAGGTGAATTAGAATTTGAATTTCACCCATACCAGCTCTTTCATCAATTTTATTGATTATTATTAATATCTATTGATGACTCTGTTATTTTTTATGGGATTTGCCAGTGAATGGCCTATCAGAATTTCAACAACTTAATATTTCTATGAAAAAATACACAGCTTGCTTTGCATGGCATACTAAGTTATCTCTTTATAACAACTGTACAGACATTACTACAGCACCCAAATGTATGAAAATTACTCATTATTCATAGTAGCAGAAGGCATCTCAAACATGTGATGAATTCATTAAATCAGTTTAGAAGGGATTAGTCATTTAAGAGCATTCTAAAGAAGCATTTTGCTACTTACCTGCAGAGCTTTATCTAAGTCACAGCTAAAATTTACATGACAACGTTACCATGTAGTGAGCAACAGCAACAGAACAGTTTTGTTGTCTGTTTTGGGTTTATGTGGTGAGGAACCCCTGGATAGCAGACAGGCTTCAGAGGTGGCTTCTGTGAGAAGGCACCAGAACCTGTCCCCATGTAGGGGAGCGAGTTTTGGTTTGCTCTGAGATGGACCCAGCCCATCAGCAATGTCAGTAGCAGCCCTGGAGGAACATATTTAGTTAGGAAGGAGCAAAAACCACTGCACTACAGCAGCTAAGAGACAAAACTGACAACGTGTGAAAGAAACAACTCTGCAGACACCAAGGCCAGAGAAGAAGAAGAAGGGGGAGGAGGTACTCCAGGAGCTGCAGCAAAGATGGTCCTGCAGCCCGCAGTGATGACCATGGTGGAGACTGTGGAGCTGCACATTATCCCCAAGGGCTCATGGAAGCCCATGGTGGACCAGGTCACCCAGGGAAGCCCTGCAAGTTACTGTGGGGACCTAGGAAGGAGCAGGTCTTCTGGCCAGCATCTCTGGCTCCCCAAGGGATACATGCTGGAGCAGCCTGTTCCTGAATGACTGCCCCTCTGGAAGGGACCTGCATGGGGGCAGTTCCTGAAGAACTGCCACCTGTGGGAAGGACACACATTGGACAAGTTTGCGAGGGACTGTCTCCCATGAGCAGGACCTTATGCTGGAGCAGGGGAAGAGTGTGAAGAGAAAGCAATGGCAGTGAACAAGTGTTATGAACTGACCACAACCTCCATTCCCCACCTCCTTGTACTGCTCAGGGGAAGGAGATAAAAGACTTAGGAGTGAATTTCTGCCTGGAAAGAAGGGAAGGAATGGGCAGAAAGTGGTTTTTAGATTTTTTTCTTTATCTGTCATTATCCCACTCTGATTAATTGGTAATAAATTAAATAAATTTCCTTCAGTCAAGTTTGTTTTGCCCATGATGGTGATTGGTAAGTGATCTCCTTGTCCTTATCTCAACTCACAAGATTTTCATCTTATTTTTCTCTCCCTGTCCTGTCAAGAAGGGGGAAGTGATACAGAGGCTTGGTGGGCACCTGGTAACCAGCCAAGGTCAACCCACCACAGTGTTTTAGAACTTCCTAGTTAATTATGTTTTCTGTTATACACACACATCCCCACTATGTAAACTATTTGGCTGTAGCCAGATTATCCTCTCTATAGGGCTCCAGGCCATAAGCATTAAATAGAACAGAAATAAGTTTAGAATTTGGAACTTCTGGAAAATAGATAATGGAGTTACTTTGGCTTGAACACAATCACATATGTCAATAATCACTGTAGGTGTGTGAATGTTAAAGGCTTGCGGTTCATCAATCTTCTCTAAGGGCGGATGGATTTACCTGGAGGGGTCCAGCAAACTACAGAGGAGGAGAAGGAAGAAATCCAAGGGCACATCCTCCTGAGTGCATGAGGTCTCAACTCATAGTATTAAGATCATCTACAGAAGATGTGCAAACTTTATGACACACAGTACCTCAGAGCACTTTCAGTACAGAGTGTAACGTCTGTTTGACCAAAAATCTGTGGGTTAGCTAAACAGTTCTCTGTTGGAGACAGATAGAAGTTAACATGTCCAAGGCTGCAGAAAAGATGTAAAAATGCAATATGGAATCTACCAATGACAAAACAGAACAAAATACGTTTTGTTTAGATTGACGTAGAGAAAATGTGAATACAAGAGCATCCCTGAACAGCTTTTAAAATGCAGCATGGGAGAGAACACAGTGCTTAACTGTTTATTTACATTTGGACAGTTTTTTTGGAAATTGACAACTTTGCCTCCTTGGGAATTTGGCATAATTCCCAAGCCACAGGCCCTTCCAGACATCTCAGTCAGGCCCAATGTCCTCGGTTTTCAGTGCTGTAAGATGCATGCCAGTCAAACATCAAAATCCTCTTCCCACAGGACTTGTGGGATTGTTTTGGTGAGTACAAACACAGGAGAAAGAAGCAGGCTGTCAGTTTGACCATTATGAAATCCATCATCAAATGGGACAATATTCCAAAATTAGAACCTTTCTCTTCTCAGTGTAAGAAAGTTTTGTTGAAACCTTCCAGCAATTCTGGCTCTTGTGTACCAGAAGGAATTCTGGGATTCCATTTTGAACCTCTATCATGAAAAAGAATTTCAAAACTTGTCATGTGGAAAGGCAGAATGTAAGGTCATGGGCTGCCCCTCTGAAAACAAACTGTTGCCAAAGCCCCCTGAGATTTAAAATCAGGGCTTGAGGCACTCCTAGCTGAAGTGTATGGTTTGAGAGAGATTCTCTTTCTAGTTAGAGCTTACACTATCAAAAAAAAAAGATCAAAATAATGCTGAAGAGGAAAGAACAATTACATTTTAAAATTGCTTTTTGAAAGAGATGCTGGAAGTCCTGTCCACTGGCACAGTTGGAATACCATAGAATAAAAATACCACTACATGTACAAAAGCAAGTAATCTTACACTGCCAAGGAGAGAGACCATTCTGTTACAATCACTGCTCTCTCAAGTATGTTCTGACTGGGAGCTTTGGCTCTAACTCAGTAAATCATGTTTGATTTGTAAAAATGCAGAACATTCTTCGCCATTTCTTTCACTCCAACAAAATCCCAGTAACATACCTAGATCCTACTGCCTTCCTTCTTTTATAGCAGGATACAAACTTCAGCTTCTGGGAAAGCTACTTGTGCTTTCTATCATGACATTCCTAAGTATTCAGAATTAGTAATTTCATCTCTATCCAGGCTAAAATGGCTTACTGGAGAAATCTCAGCTTAATAAATTATGTATAAGAATTCTCCCTTTTATGTAGTGTGAGCAGACATTTGAGCTATAACATAATTTATGGTAGCAGCAGAATGAAATGAGCAAATACAGGGTGGTACAACTCAGTGGAAGTTAATATTGGTCACAAAGCTTGTAGTACACATGGAAAGGAGCAACTGCCAAATCCAGAGCATTTGCTAAAGGTCTTTCCCATTCTTAAAGACAGCAAACTTGTACCTATCACAAGCCAAAGACAATGACAGGTAGTTGTGAGGCAAGCTTTTCTCTTCTTATGCTTCTACCAACCTGAAGTTATGATGTCCAATTTGGAAACCCAGAAGTATTTAAATATTTGGTGAGAAAAACCAGACTCCCTCCATCCAGCCTGTGAATCCTGCTGCCCTCCCAACCTGCAGTATTTTTTTTGTCCAGCATACCCTTTGTGAGGGTGAGTTTGTCACTTGACTATCCCACAATACCCCCAGTGTCTACATTCTGGTTCCACTCAAAGATTCCAGAAATGGAGAGAAACATCAAGTTAACCTGCTTTAATTTCGGAACATTGTTACAGCAAGTATTGCTCTGAAAAACCTCTATCAGCTTCCTTTCAGCTGCAAAGTCTTCGAGTCCAACACATAGCACCTGCAGGCACAGACTGCAGTTTCTTAGGATGGTGGAAAGAGAGATGCAGCAGATCATTATCCCCCTGTTCCCACTTAGATGAAAATTTCAGTGACTGGCAGCAGAAGGAGTTAATTAAAGGTCTGCTTTCTCTTTTCCTTCAGGAAAAATAAAAAGTTTCCTAAGTCTGAGCTCCACTCTGAGGTAACTAGACAGCTAATAACTTCAGGAGGGATTTTAGCCACTTGAGGAAACTGCTCAGGGAGTCACCTGACAGCAAGCTGACACTTTTAGAAAAGAGTATATTTCACCGGCATTTGTTGAGAAAGTGAGTGAAAGGAAAGTGCTTCCACAGCACAGAAAGGGACAATAATGACATGCCAGGCACACAGCATTGGAAACGTTTGCCTTGGCCACAAAGTCTTTAAGCATCACAGGCAGTAACATTTCACACCTGCAGGCCTGTACTACAGAAGGTATAAAGGGGATACACGGACCAGAAGTGTCCTGCCCTCCCAGCTCAGCTCAAACCACATTCAAGACAAGTAGGAAGAACAGGACAAGGAATGTTGCATTTTACTTTGCCTAAATCCAGCTCTAGGTTTAGCTTAGGTCAAGACCAATTGACCAGTTTGGGTACCTTCCAATGTCCCTGCATGTCTGCTTGTTCCTGTCACAGTCATCAGCACATGGGTCCAGCCCCAGCAAGGGGGAAACATCTTCTCACTGGCACCAAAGGGCCTGGGACAGGGAGCCCCAGCTCCAGCAGGGATCACTAGAGGAGACCCAGCACCCAAGGAATATGTGAATAGGGTAAAAAAAATGGACCAGTGCTAGAGCTCCTTTAAGCTGAGTGAAACTTGGCTACAAAGCACCTAGCACTGAATAGGGGCTCGGTACCACAACCAGCTAAAGACATAGGTACCCTGAAGATGGGGACACCTCAGAGGAATAACCAAGTCTAAAAATATGAGATCTTTCTGAAAAAAAATCCCCAAAGCTGCTTTTTCATGTATTGGGAATCTGTATGAATATATTTGGGAGGAATATACAGTATCTACATTTCAACTAGTTGAACACTTCTGGAGCCAGAGATGGAACTGTTTATTGAAATGAAAAGTGTAATTCTGGTATTTATACTCCAAAGGATATGCAATACATCACAAATGTAACTAACAGAAGGTACCAGTTCATCTTAATTCTACAAAATTCCATTTGCAGAAATAGACCAGAGAAGTGTTAGAAGCGACAAACTGGGAACCTTCTTCTATGAAAAAAATCACAGATATTTAAACCAGAATAAATTCCAAATTCTAAAAAGTTGCCTTTTTAGTGTGCATCACCTCAAATCTCTAAAGTATCGTACCTTCCACATGTTTCCAAGAGCATATATTATTCACATTATTTAACATTTGCATTCTGATTGCAATCAGCCTTCTTTTAATAAAATAAATAGTGCTACAGTCTGTTAACCTAGAACCATCAAACTCTCGCTTCCATTATCAATCAATGCCACTTTTCTCCTGACTGCAACTCAATTAAAATCCAATTATTTGAATAACTGGATGGAAATAGCTATCATAAGATGTACATTTTTATTAGGAACATTTTGTGCAAAAAATTGACAGCATAGGAGTTGTGACACAACGGTTAAAATTGTTTTGCAGCCTGGGCTGGGAAAATCAATGCCAATAAACATGGAGGAACAGTGTCACTTCTGGAGTAGGTGTTTGATTCTAAAGTTGGGCCTTTTGGCTCAGAGCAGGTCCAAAATGATGTGAATTCTGCTAGTATTACTAGGAGTTTTGAAAAAGTTGGTCCTTCTAAGCCTCAAAGCTTGTTATTTCTACAGATTTCAAGAAAGAAAAAAAAAGCATTTATATATTCTGAGAGCATATTACCACATTACTCATTACTGGAGTTAATTATAAAATATGTCAGTCAGTGGTACTGATTCTTGAGGTGATAGCAATGTCAGATTCTTTCATTTATTTTATTTCTTACATTAACTAAGACCAGGTAAGGAACTGTTTATTAACAGGACATCCCTCTTAATATGCTTGCTGCTGTGTACCTTCATTTGAAAGAAGTCTTAGGAGGAAATCCCCAAATATAATTTTGCTTCTTAGTTTTTAATCACATCAATTTTCTACCAGAGCTCTGATTTATTTCACCAAAGTGTGGATCACACATTCTTCTTTCATCCAACACTAAAAAGCTGTATTCTTTTATACTGATAACATACGCAGATAAAAAATATCATCACTCTACTTTACTTTCAGTATGCCAACTCTATATATTAAAAAAAAACTTTAAAAATGTCTAGTTGTAAAGTGCAATTTTACAAAATAGACTTAAAATACTAAAAGATTTCTCTTTTTTTCATGTCTAATTATCTAGGACTCACTTGTAACCTGGAAATTACTATGAAGAATCATTTTTAGGAACAAAAAAGTCTCCTATCAAACATATTCCTTTAGCTGATCTCAAATACCCTTATAAAGCAAGTACAGGTTCTCTAATGTATTTCTTTCCAGTGTAATATTACTGTCTTCTACCTTGCATCATAAAATCACATAACCTGAATTATGCCTACTACAGTTTTAATAAATTTCTGCAGAGGTTGTTCACTGAAGATTACACAGAGGATTTAAACTGGGCTATTAGATTATGATTACTTGCATTTGATAAAATAACTTGAAATGGCAAGGAATGAAAAGAGCCAAAAAATCAAAGATAAGAAAATGAAAATATTATAGATAAGCAAAGCATTTCCAAAATGTGATTTATAATAAAAGAAACAACTCTTGATAGAATGTCATGATCATATTACTTCTCCATCATGTTTACTGTACTTGACTTTTGTTCCATACACTAGATTTTATATATTCCCTGTCATTTTCCTTGTGATTTCAGGCAACACCCTGTAAAATATTTTTAGCTGCTTTACAAAGTATGAAGTTGCATTAAGTAGTGAACACTGTTTATCACAAGTGCATGACAGTTTTCACATATGCTGGAACGTGTCTACTTCCTGGAAATGTAAAATACTTTCACACACACACAGTCTAGCTCCCTCTGAAGCTAGCACTGGAATAAATACTCACAGCCTTTTGACTCTACATGCTAGCAGGGTCTCTTAGGCAAGCTCTGAAAAGTCATCTTATAAAAGGGGTCCACAAAAAATTCAAGAATTCAAGCCATTCAGTTTTTTCACGCAGACAGTCCTGAAAAGTGAGATAATTTACATGATGTATGTTAAAATCACAGCTACTTACCCTTTTTCTCAAGTTGTAGGTCAAAATGAGATTTCTGGAGAAGGAGTGTGAAAAGGCTGTGTAGAACTCCAGCACTTTCTGCAAGGCATCCCTTTTAATCACATGAAGATCACAGTAAGTCAGAGCCCTTACATTAGCACAGGACTGGGCCAGAGTCGACTCCTTCCAGAACACATCACCAAAAACGTCTCCTTTGCCTACAGAAAATCAACAGCATTGCTTTCAATAACAGCACTATTTCCATCAAAAATGTAAAAGAACAGACATCTTGTTCATGCAGTCAAGTTTCTTCTATTTTTGCACTCAGGAAAAAAAAAAACTTGTCTGGAAAAAAAAAAGAAACTTTGAAATATTTAATTGATAACCTTTTCCATGACCTTTTTCTTAATTACAACAGCATAGCAAAACTTCATAAGAATAAAACATACTTTAAAAGTGTCCTATGTGAAAAGTCTCCTTTAAATATCAATTAAGGATTTTCTTTAAAAAGCAAGAAAAGTGGTTCATTCTTGGTTCATGTTCTCTTCTGATCTCTTTCAAAGAAATTAATTAAGAGGAAATGGTTTTTCCCTTCTTCTTTTTAACTGTCACAAAAAGGATCTGTTTCTTACATCTGTGTCGTTGATTTTCCTTAATCTGGCTAACATTTACCCACTGTTGTGTCAATAAAATCATCCCGTATCACACATCAGTGCAGTTACAAGCTGCAGCTAAACAGGGTCCAAACCAAGAAGAGTACAATTGGTTATCCCCAACATAACAATGACAAGGCATGGAAGTTTAGCTGTTTCACACTGGAAAGAAGAAAATAGTCATTTCCTCACAGCCTTCCCATGTGCATGTCACTATGAGCAGCCAGTGAAATCCCTGCTGTGGAATACTGCAAGGATGGCCTTTGCACCAGTCTGGGCACTACAATGCAGGGCATGTACACCAACATCTAGCTGAGGAGCAGCCTCAGTCAGGATTTACACCTGGTTACACCCCAGCTCAGGCTGGGCACATAAAGGAGAAAGTTACAAGTTCATTTACAGAAGTAATGGTATTTTTTCCCCTGTTTTCCAATACATAATGCTAACAAAAAAGGAATATTCACTTGTTACCTTGATAATGAAAAGCTATACTGTTCTTGTTTTGAAATGTGTTTTTCTCCCAAACTTCTGCTGCACTATATCATCACTGGCCATCTCTCTTAAGACCAACGACATGGAAATACATTCATATCTATCAAGTTGTGGTAGGAATGGTCCCTTGTCTTGTAAGTAATACCTTGCCTCTAGCAATTCTTAAATCCAAAGTATCAAAATATGTATTAGATTACTGACTTCATCCAGGTTCTTTTCGATTTTCTTCCCTAAATAAATTGTCATTTTTGAAAGCCTATATGAAGTCAAAAGAACTATCATGAGCAAAGAGCTCAAGCAAACTTCTAAATCAAATTCAGAAATCCCATCTCAGCCCTTCAGCTGTACTTCCACTCTTACCTAATCTCTTCCATTAGATGAGAAGCATTTTTACTTTGAGAAAACACTATCAGCTTGATGGCAAACTACCCTGAATTAAGGTAATGAGGAAATAAGGCAATAAGATGTCGTTAACTCTAATGTGTTCCCAGTCCTCCACAGATCTACACCATCCACCTCCCATGGATCAGTTTAGATCCTGACCACTTTAGACTTTATTTTAATTTTAAATGTGTATATACACTGAAACCACCTGTTCTGTTAGCACATTTTTCACAAAATGAGGAAGAGACATTATAAAGATAATCTTTCTTCCACCTCTACTCTCTTGCATAGAACAATGAGAGCATCAGAAATAGTACAAAGGCTTCATATCACCAAGCATGGTGGTAGTCTCACAGCCCAATACAGTAAACAACATTTGTTTTTAATAGCAATGACTTTTCACATTTTCAATTATTTGTATGGTTTTTGTTAGCAGATACATTAAAAATGGCTAAAGAAAAAAAGCTTCCATGCACTTAAAACAGACCGTCTACAAGGCTTTTAGACAAATACACAATATATTCAAAATTGAAATGAAACCATTTTAATGCACCATAAAAACTGATATGCTTCACTGGGTAAAAATGGATTGTTTGCTTTTGGAATAAATACGCTTTTATTCACAATCTTCCAGGCAATTAGCTAAACAACTGTTTTAATTAAAGCTCTGGAATCTATCAAGCATTGAATTGTGCCATCACTGATGAGCAACAGTTAGAGCTGGTAGGCCAAGCACAAGGGAGACGAATTCTAACTCATTTCTAAGTGTATTGCTTAACATCTCCAGACAAGTTTCTCTACCTTAAAATGACAACCATTATGTTACTGTCCCACAGTAACGTGATGAATAATTAGTCCAATCCAAGCACAGACAGCATGGTGTTGCTGTGCCTCCCTCAGAAGTGAGGTAAAACAGAAGTTAGTTATGTCTTACTCTTTTTGAAATTTAATTCTGCCTTTCCCATAACACAGAAAGACACAACTTTGTCCTTCACTCACGGCAGCAACCACAGTTTCCCTTCACTATTTGCAATCTTCCCTCCAAGAAAATCTCCATCCTGCAGTGTCCTGCCACCTCCCACTAGCAGCAAGAGCAGCACAGTAAGGAGCTGTGTCTGCTGGGTGCCTGCTGAGCCAAACCAGAGAAAAGCAACACATGAGAGACAAACTCAGTCAGATCACAGAAGCCCCTGTTTTTAAGAAACAAACTAAAAAACCCCAAAGAAGTTGTACTCTTTTTTTCATTAAAAAACTTCCTTGAAGTTCACACCCAATGCTCCAGCTGAAAATGAATCCTACACTGTATTTCAGTTTCCAAAGTGAGGCACATGCAATCACCTCGTTGCTTTATTTCTGTCAAGTCCATTTTCTAAATGATGGGTACCAAAAGTACTAAATTTGATTGTCAGATTCTAAAAAAAAACACCCATGTTTGACACTTACAGAAAATTGAGGGGGGACGGAGCAGTAGAAATCTATATAGCAAGAAGGAATTAAAATTCCACCCAGGATTACCTGCACTGCCTTAGAACAGTTGGCTTCATGCATAATAAGGAATTGCATACCATCTCCCTTTGTCTATATGTTCTCCACACAATAAGATCAATCACTGTGGGAAAAGGAATTTAAAAAAAAAAGGGCGGGTGGGGGGAAGACTAAGTGGGTGCTTTATCAAAACCATCTGTAATTGGAAAGCAAGAAGGGTATGGTGATACTTCTGAGTCAGAAGGTGGTTGGCAAAGTCCAAGGGCTGCATTAGGGAACATGAGCCAAAAGCCTCTTTTTTTATGTAACTCCAGGCTTTATATATTTCACCTTACCTCTGAAGAAAGATTAAAAGCTGGAGAAATGCAGATGGCCGTTTGTTTGTCAGTACTTTGCATTTCTCATTCCCAGCTTGCCGAATTCCAGATGTTTACCAGGAACATTATCTGTCAATCACACTCAAAGTGGATGATCTAAGCTTTTACTATCAATCATTTATTTTCCCTGCTGGATTTGTGGGCTGAGGACCTTTTCCACCATCAGCTCAGCATGCATTGGAAAGCCAAATAGTTTTCTGCCTTTTATGTCTCCTTGTTTGTTTTAATTATAATAACAAGTCCCCAAATCCTGCTATATTTAAACTGTGAAGAAATATTTTATAAAACTGTCTGTTTCCATATTTGTTCCTTCCCAGTTTCTTCTCCACATCACATTAGCTGTTTATCTTATGAGTGAAAAGATGATTTCTCTGTTACCACTGCCAGTTCAGCCTGAGTCAGGCATAAGGTCAAGTCACATTCACCCTGTCTCCTGAAAGCAGCACCAGTGACGAAGATCTGATCATTGCAGCTTAGTCAGGTGCTCTGCTCATTCTGAGAAAAGAACAACACTACCACATTACACCTGTACTGCCTTGATACCACAACAACCCCTGGCCTTTTCACTCTTACAAGAGGAAAGATTGAAGAGCTCTTCTCTCACACAGAAGATATTCCACTCTACTCCAAAATAATATGACTCGTGTGGAATATGTGTTTGGCTGATAATCTGCTCAGTCCACTTCTGGGTTCTGGGTGTCTCAAAGTCCTGGTGCAGCTTTGGTGTGATAGCTGGGGGAGAAGATGAGGCCATGGATTCATGTGTTGCAGGTCTCCCAAGTCAGTATGGATTTTGAAGGTATTCACATGAATCCATGGATTTTCAGTATATCAGACAAAATATTCATCTTCCAATCATTCTCAAAGCAACAGTAATGGTTGTGACAGCAGTCAACAGCAGAAGCCAGGTCACATCCCCTCCCATTTGCCTTCATCTACATGTTTGAACAACAGAATTAGGATCTGACACAGTGTCAGCAGATCCAAAGACCAGATAGAATGGCCTAACATGGCTCATGATTGAGCAATGAATGACCTCAGTGGCAATGCAGCACTAAGCATATCTTGGCAATCAGGTGTTTATCTGTGATGCTGATCCACAGTGGCTGCCACAATGACTTTCCCAGCACACTTCCCTGGAGCCCGTACACTGGCCTGCACCCTCAGGATCTGCTCTCCATCTCCAAGCAGTGTCAAACACCAACTGCTGTAAAAGCAAACACACAGATTTTCTAGGGTCGAACCCCCTCTGTGATCACCACATGATTATTTGGCTTCAACTTAAAATCTTTCCCTTCTCCTCTCTTCCCTCATTTCCTCCAAATCTAAGTAAGGCATGCAATTTAAGCCTTCCCACTTTACAGAGGGGAGAAGGATTCAAGGAAAGTAAATACACTAGAGCAAAAATAATTTTTCTTCTTGGTGCATTAATGCAACAACAACTGTCAGTCAGAAAAAAAATGGAGCTACCACTTGGCATTGAGGTGGAGTATTCAGTAGCTGTCCTACAGATAAATTGCACAACTTGAAGCCACTGAATAGCCTTAGTTTGGTTCTCCCACACAGTAAAGCTGGAAGGAGATGGTGCATGGAAGTGGTTTGCTGCTTTGGATTTTCTTAAGATTTCTCAAGTGCAAACTGAGACACATGATGAAAAGCGAATGACCAACTGCACCACAGAGAATACATTATTTTTCATTAACCAGAGGTTTTAACTACTCTTTTCCTCTAATTAGACCTCCAAAAAGCCTGAGTATCTTTGCCATAAGACCAAAGTGTTACAGAGATAACAAACCAAAGTTGCTCTTTCAGTGATTTGCCTGGTGCACAAATAGAAACACAGTGTATCTGTTCATGTTGTAAATCACAGCCTGGCAACATTTTGCAGACAGTTTACTACACAACTGCATCAATTTTCTCTGCTGAAACACATTACTGTACAGACAAAATAAAAACATTCATTTTAGAGATGAGTAGCAACAACGTGATTTAGTTACAGCTAAAATTTCTATTATTGTTGCTATAATTAACGTGTTTATTTGTCTCTCAGAATACAACATGGATTATATTCACTACTTGACATACTGCAATGAAGAGTTTTAAACATCAACTGGGTCCTACCAGGTTTAGTCACAAAAAAAGCCAGGAGGCTTCACCAGAATCTGCATCATTTATCCTTATTTGCATTTTAATGGTTACTATGAAAATGTTATAAATATGTGGCCAGTTTGTACAAACTCAGAGGATACAGAATAGCTCAGGTAACTGAAGTAATAAATACATTTGAATGTATTTGCAGTCGTTAAGTAATAGGAAAAACATAACCCAATCTGTGTTGTCATTGCATGGGTAGTCTAATTCTCTGACCAAAAAAAATGACCAAAAAATCCCCACCTATATAGGAGGCTAAAATTGCATTATCCTCTGACTTACTTCCTTGATTACCTAGGGACAGGTAATCAAAACCCAACCCAAAGGAAAAAAAAAAAAAANTTCAGTGGTTCAGTGGTTCACCTGACAGAAATCAGAATCTTTATAGTAAGCTGAATTCCTTGCTAAATTTTAATTTCTACCTCTTCACACTTCTTGTTGCAGCATGCACACAAATGTGATGTGCAAGCCTTCCTAACACAGATATCCTGAGATATCAAGGGGCATGCTGGAACCGAGAGCCTCATCCCCACCAGATCTCAATTTCAGCTGCCAGTGTCATGGGTCATCATTCCAGTGTCCTGCCAGACACTGCCAACTTCCAAGGGGGACTTCTTCCACATGCAATGCTGTTGGATTATTTAAGAGTCCATTATGCAAAGGTGTATAAATTCACAGCAATATAAAACAAGAAACATGTCCAAAAGTTCCCTACTGAGGCCTCTGTTCACAGGGAATACTCCTCCTCCTCACTTACTCCAGCAAATCAACAAATGTTTAAAAAATCTGTTTTTCCAATACTCTGCACAGTCTTAAACCATCTACAAACAGCAGTGGACAGGAGCTTTGGCCATTCATCCTTTTAATGTCTGTCAGAAATTAGACATAGAAACAAACAAACAAAAAGTCTCAAAAATGGCAAGTCCTGATATCAACCCACGCCAGATGTCTGGAGGACAGGAATAAGGAATACTCTCTGTTGTAAACCACCACGTGGGATAAACCTGTATTTCCCAATAAGAGTTTTAGTGCTGCTACTGCATCCACCATGAAATTAAAATCTTATATTAATGTAGGCCTCTTTATGCCATGGCGTTTTTAAAAGTTTAGCTGGATCTCCATCTGTAATGCTTTTGCTAAGTGTGCCTGGATACTCACTGAGCAAATCAGACCCTGAAAATTGTTCCTTCAGTTGATGTTTATTGAATCATTTCACACAAACATGCAACTTGTCCAACCTGCCTACATAAATCATCTAAAAAAATCCCACCTTTCAACTATAAATAGAAAAAGCACAGAACTACTGAGGATAAAGATGGATTTTAGTTTCAATCATTCCTTTGTTAAAGCACCGCTGGTCATGTTCCAGTCTTATTCAATAGCACAAACAATGCTGTGATGCTAGATACTGCCAGAAAACTCTTAATGCCACCCATAATCCTGCAACCATTTCTTAAGCCTGAGAGCTCGGGCATTTTTAACACAGAGAGGTGTACCTAAATTTGAAATTCAGTTGAAAAATTAGGTAGAGAAGCAAGGGACTTCTTCAAAGGCTTCGAACTAAATAACAGGCTCTAAAACAACAGAACTAATTTTTGAAAATGGGTACACAGACCAGTTTAGTTCAGGGAAATCTGAGTTAGCTCAGGTACTAGGGACAGTCTAAAGATAGCAGCCTGGGCTCAGTTAACTTATCTGCCATCTTCAAGTCTGCTGAGAAGCAGTTTTCACATGACTGTGAAAACCATGGCGAGGGTCTAACACAGACAATACTTCTGCACTGCTATTGTCCCTCCTCTAAAATAGACCATTCCTGTGGCACAGCTGCCCTTGTAGTTGGCACTGTCCTATCTGGATGCAAATCTGTCCCACCAAAATCTGAATCAATCCTCTGGTGTCTACATCTGAATGAAATGCTTACGGCAAAATGAGTAAGCTAAAGCAATTGTAAAGAAAACAAACAATTATTCTTATAACATTTCTTTAAGACTGCAATTAGATCAAATTAAATCAGCAGGAATTTCTCCACACAAAGCAAATGGTGCATTTAATATCCTGCTGAAACAAAACATGGCACACGAAGGTCCCCTACAACATCATGTCAAAACCACAGTCTCCAATCTTGTCAACTTTGTAGCTTTGTAAATATCAATAAAAGATTTGTATTTCAGGGTCAGGCAAATTTCACATCTCAGCTCCTGTGTGATCTTTAGTGTAAATCTGTGTGTATCCTTTACACACTTTCAGCCCCTCTCCCAAAAAATCCCATTCTTGACATTGTGTTACTGTACACTTGCATACCTACACAACATCTCTATTCTGTTATTGCCTTTCAGCTTTGATAGCAGCAAAAGGAACAGCAACAACAATCTGACCTGCTGGAGAGCAATTGTATTCCTCACTCACCATAAATCCCTGCCTTGACTTCCCTCCCTGTCTCATTCACTTTACGTGCCCTCTGTGGAGCCAGGAGTTGGACTCAACAATTCTCACAGGTCCCTTAACTCAGGATATTCTGTGATGCTAAACTAACAGTCAGGAAAAAGGTTTACTCTTTTGAAAGTTTTTAGGTCAAATAAAGATAGCAAGAACATAAATGCAGAACAGTTGGAATGTAACACTAGGGACAAACTGTTTGGTGGGAGGGTGCTGTTTTTTATTTTTCAACTAAATCTTCTAGTTAATGCTATTTTTCTCATCCAGTGCTCAGCTCTGAAGACCACTGTGGTTTTCAGGGCCTTGGTTTTTAGTTGTTAAATAAAAGCTTAAAGCTCCCTGTCTCTAATGAAGTCCACAAAACTAACCTCCTGTCTTACCTTCCATAGACACATGGCCCCCTTGCAGGAAGTATCAAGACCATTTCAGCAGCATTGAACATCTCATAAAAGTAAAGATCTGCTGCTCAGTCAGGTCCACTAGGAGCCATTAATTGACAAATTTTTCAGCCGTCTGAAAATTTAAGTACAAGACACTGCTTTCCCCACTGCTATCTAGGAAAAAAGTTTGTCACCCTAATTTTCAAGGGTCTTCTCCTTCCTCTCTCTAGTTTCTTACTGGAATGTTTTCCTAAATGTCAAAAATTACCCCAATTTCAGGCATAAAGACTTTGAATCAACTTGGCTACTAACAAGGTCTCCTACCCAGCCCTTTCATGTATTTCCAGAAAATACGTACAAAAAGTTATTTTTGCTGCTATGACATACTTTTCTGTAATTTTCATTAAATTATCTAAGCACACACACAATTGGAGACATAGCACAGGAATTAGTGCTTCTTTGCAATGGTGAGGAGAGATTTAAAAGGTTCAGACTAAATGGTTGGAGAGCAGTGAAGTGCCTTTTCCCCTGCATATTCCAACGAAAGCTATAGTCAGACCTTATGGTCCGTGCCTGGAACACAGTTAATTCAGGGGGAATATTTTTAAGAAGTTATTTGACAAATTAAAATGTAGCCAATCTCCTGAGCATGAGTAGGTTTTAACTTTTCAAAGACCTGCAGTAAAGTCAAATTTTCAGATGGTCAGTGTCTCAGCCTGAAAGATCTGCGCCAAAACAGAGAGACTAGAGCTGCCAAACGAAGTGCACATAAACACTTGATTGTTTCTAACAGAGGAAACAAACCTTCACATTTTTTCTAACCACATTGCGATAAATGGCGAAGTCTTTAAGTAAGAGTAGCTCGAAGAGATACTGTCAGTCTGAGGTGGATAAAGCAGCATCAGGCCAAGTGGGAGGACTTAGGAAAGTTAAAAGCAAAGCCAAGTTGAAAACATTCTCTTAATGGAAGTCCTGCATGACCTGTGCTTCGCTCAGATCTCGTCAGGGCAGGAACTGTGTGATTTGTCTCAGTCTTCCTCAGAGTGCTGAGTGTACGTCAGCACTTCATCCTACGCAGTAACAGCAGTGTCAGTGGAAGAACAGCAAACTACCAGGAACAGAATTGTGTCTCATCCAGGCAGCTTCCCACCAGCTCAACATCCTTTCTACATAATCCCACTCTCAAACTTAAACATTAACATAGAAAACATAGCAGTAGAGTGGCTTTTCTTGCTAAGTCTTCTTTTTCTGACTCATTTGTATTGGGATGAATTACAAATAAATCGATTGCCTGGCTGAGAGGTCATTTTCTACATTTTTGTTTGTTTCTTTGACACACAAAATCCAAAGATTGTGTGACATGAACATCAATAATTTCTGTATTTTAGCATAAATTTCGCATAGAATTCAAAAAAATACATCTTTCACCCTAACAAATCAAACTTCATATAAAGTGTGTCAATTTCTGTAAATATTTACTGCAAACATGTAAGGAATTGAGGTTGGGTTTTTTTAAAAATTTGCATATTTTTGTGTTTGTGTCTTAATTTAAATTAATGGGGAGGCAATCTTAAGGGACACACAAAAATAGTACTTTTTTTTCACTGCTGTGCAACTTCTTCCAACTCAGTACTTGTATTAATCCAAGTCAATCAAAGTCAGCGCTTTGTTCTAAGAACATAAGCCTGAACTGAGAATTTACCTGTCTCTGGGGTATTACCTGGAACTCATTTGGAAGGATATTATGCAATGTACACAATTCACTCCAGGGCTACACAATACACTCTTATACGCCAGCCTGCAAGGTTAAATGATTTCAGAACTTGAAAATGTTTCCTATGAATTGGATCCTTTAAGGATTAAGTGCAGTTTGCCTTTGGTTTATGTAATGCCGCACAGCAGTCCCACAGACTGATTCAGAGTTGCAATTCATTTCTACATTGTAAGGAAGGTACAGGCTACATTCCAAGCTGCAAAGGCTGCTTTATTATGTGACAGCCAGAGCTGAGCAAATAATTCACCTTGAATAATTTGTGCACTTATTTTTTTCATTTTCATTTCCAGAATGCCTGAAAGAAGATTACAGTCTCTGTAACATACCTGTCAACTAAAATTACCCTATGGAATTCCTCACATGGTTTGCTGTTACATGCCTGATGTTCACAGCTATGCTTGGTTGGGAATGGTAAACAAAATTTATGGCATAGGTTGTTCTGGCTGAATGATCAGCAAAAATCAAGTTTCTTGAACAATGCACTTTTTTCCCCCCTTGTAGTACCTTGTTTTCACTGGTATACATTCATCAAGAACTTGGCAAGTTTAGCTAACTATGAAATTAAAAAAAAAAAAAAAATCAAAACCAACAGCAACAAAAAACTCCACCCCAAAACACTGTCTTCTGCAGATAAGAAAACTGAGAGTACAAGGAACCTAGAGAGGAAACCCTGACCCATCTCCTGGTGCATCCTTCAGTAGCGTGGTAATCAAATTACACTATGCTGAAGGAAAAAGGACTTCAACGGATTTAGAATAGTGAAAAACTTAGTTAAATACATCATTTCTTTTCAGGATAGAGAAACCTTCAGCAGAAGTCTTCACAGCCTGGGGAGGAAGGTACACACATGTGTGGAAGGAAAGGAATTCCTTAGTCTAGAAACTGAAACACAAAAATTGATGCACATCCGAAATGAAATGTCACAGAATCCCAAACTGATCCCACTTCATTTTACTTTCCTCTCCACTCACAATATTCACAAAGAAAATGTGAATAAAATTCTCCAACTTTAGTGAGAGCCTAGGAACTGACTCAAAAAAAAAAAAA